>BPUM01001017.1:0-227055 GCA_020521455.1 Prunus kanzakura | reverse complement strand
TTAATGATAATGTGCCTACCTTCTGCTCTAATGGTGGATTGCCGTTTTTCATTTAGGGCATGACTAAATGAAGTTTGGTTGAATTAGTTATTGAATATGTAAAGGGAGGAAAAGTATAGAGTTTTTAATAGGAACATGCCAATGAGTGTAGCTACTAGCTGCAGTCATCACTTGATTTCCTCTAGTGTGAGATTTCGTTATTTTCTTTTCATTCAAATAATATTTAATAAAAATTTTGTTGGAAAGGGTGGAATTGATGAGGCTGAAGATCCAAGAACTGCAGCCATGAGGGAATTAAGAGAAGAGACAGGAGTTAATTCAGCAGAAATTCTTGCAGAGGTAGGACTTTTCTGCTGCTACACTTGTATTTCCATTCCTGTTTTCATGTTTTTTGCAACATTACACCAAACATTTTTTAGTCTGCATTTTGTTAAGTAAGTATGAGAGAATGCAAAAAGATATGCTAATCAAGTTGTATGTCTGTTGGATTTTTGTTGGTTGTTTTTTGGTTATCAAGCACCAATAAAGTCTGGTGAAGGAAACATTAAACTTAGCAGTTAAAAGGGAAAGCATTAGAAAACCTGAACTAAGTGGTCTACAAGGATGAGCTTAGATATGCTTATTACCATGTTGGTGTTTGGATAAAGCAACAACATTTATTTTTCATAGATGCAAATATGAGCGGTAAGTGGATATCCAACTATAGTTAGCAGATGCAGAAAAAAAAAATTTGTTGAAGTTAAAACTCTGAAAGAAAGAGATGTTTGACCAATGACCCTGCAAACTTCTGCTCTGGTAGTTCTTCAGTCGAAAGCCCACATATGAAACTGATTAGTTATACTAGGCCTAGGTATTTCTTGTAGAATGCTTTCCACATTTTCTTTCTCCAATTCTTACACAATTTTGCACTCTAAATTTAGCCTTGGTAGAATTACTAAACTAGATAGTATATGTATATCATCCCTTCAACAATTCAAATCATTAAACTGGAGATTGTTAGATAGAGTCACAGAATTCATTGAATCTCCCTTCTCTTGTTCCTACTATTCCAGAATTTTATGGTTCACACTCTATTCCATTATTCATAAAACAAATTTGCAGTTTTATAGTGAAAGCACTATAAGTTCATGTTAATTACATTAGCAATTAACACATTATATATTAACAAAGTTTGTTTAAAATTAATAACCTTAAAAGGTTAAACTTAATCAATTACAAAGGGAATTTCTTTATTTTTTGTTGGTGTTAGCAATCGTGGCATCTTGAAATATATTGTTGAACCCACCCTTAAAATTGGCTGTTCCGTGGTTAGACATGGAAGTTCTAATGAATGAATGCCTTGTTGAATTTCCAATATTTTATTACGCTTCATAAGTAATTAAAAGGGAATATTTAATTGTCGCAGATTTCTTTCCTCTTTTCTATCTGGGATCTATATAAATTCCTTGTCTAATCTGATATCCTTTAGCTCACCTAGCTATTACATTTTATCTCTCGACCACTCATTGTATTCCAACAAGCAATTGGAGCTAATGATGTAGTCGCCTTTCACTGATCATGAATTGTTTTAGTTTTTCTTTTACATTTTTTAATTGAATTCGGATCTTATGTGAAGTTCAAATCCATATATAATCTTAAGATCTTGGGAATAAAATCTTATTTGTGCCAAGTTTGTCGTTTTCATATTTATCTTTGATTCGTTTTCTCAGATTTTGATACACTAAATTTTTGGCTCTGATAGATATTATGGATTGCTTTTTTTCTTTTTCTTTACATTATTGGCATAAAATAAATTATTATCATGGGCTTGGATTGAGTCAATACTCTACTATGAATGCTTCTGGTGTGGGTAAGTAATGAGTATACTACAGTAGTTATCCATCACACCCAACCTTCTGTCATTGTCAACAGTCCAAAACGTTCTAGTCAGGTCTATAGCTAAATGCAGTGTTCTGGAACTTATGGTTGGAGCGTAACAGAAGGATTTTTTAGGACTACAAGGGTGTGGGGGTGGCTGAGATGTGGGATAGAGTGAAGTTTTGGGCGGCGTTATGGGCTTCGGTTACTCCTGTTTTTAAGAATTTGGCTGTCTCTTCTATTATGTGAGATTTGTTAGCAGTTGTGAAGTGATGTGTTGCTCTTTTCTTTTTTCCTGGGTGGCCTTCTTGTTTGTTTTTGCCCTTCTTTCCTGTTTGTTTTGTTCTTGAGGTTGCTGTTTTCTTTTGTTTTGCTCTTGTGGATTCCTTATCCACTTGCTTGTTTCTTTGTTTATCTCTTTTGATTTTATAAAGTTTCTATTTTTTTTAAAAAGGTCTACAGCTAAATGCATCTTAGTCCGATCAAGTGCCCTAAACATCCTTGTTACACCTTTCCCTCCTCCGATTCTACCAATATCACTGAACTCCTTATCTCTATCACGATCTCGAATGTATTCTATTCCCTATTAGGAAGATCAGAGAGGAAGTCTTTGTCATAGAGGTAGGAAAAGAATGAGGGGGTCTTCGAGACTATGAATCCTTTCTTATTCTCTCCTCCTGCAATAAGGACACACCTAAGGATGATACTTTGAATGAGTGTGATTTCTATGGGGGTGCATCTGGTTCCTTATTTTCTGGTTATTTAATCCATCTTTTTCTTAGAGGTATTGTAGTAATTCTGGTTTATACTATTAATAGCATTCCAAGAGAAAATCAAGGTTGCGGATTTCATGATCTATTCTAGTATTCCTTTCCAACTACTTATGCAGTTAAACAAAATGCTTATTTGGCATTTTTAATGCCAATCCTATTCTTTATGAAAACATTCTCTCTCCTAACTAACACACTCTATTTGTTTATGTTTGCATTAAGATAGAAAGAAATTGGAAATGCAGGAAATGGGATTACCACCTGAAGATCTGGTGAACCTTCAAGTTATTTTGGAAAATGATGGATAGTTTTTTTTTTTGGGTGTTCAACAGGAGTCATTAACATGTTTGATTACTTTTATCTATTTCTCTTTACTTTAGACACTCATATGCAGCTTATGTTTGTTATGTTTTTCTTTTTGTTACATCATGTTTTTATATTATCTGGTGTGTTATAATGTCCTTTAGCTGTCTATTATCCGTGCCTTTTCTGGTACATTTCCGCTTGTGGGAAAATGTTCAGTTATGATTATTTTTGACTTTTGTCCTGTTCAGGTACCTTATTGGTTAACCTATGATTTCCCACCAGAAGTTCGGGCGAAACTTCAGCAACAATGGGGATCAGACTGGAAAGGCCAAGCACAGAAGTGGTTAGTGTCAAGATCACAATGCCTTGCATGTTGCGTAGGCTGCAAACTGTTTAATCCTTCCTCTGGGGACAAATATTATATGCCAGTTTATAACCACAAGGCATCCCATCATCTTCATTTAACTATCAATATAAGTTTAATCGTTTAAGCATGCAATCAATGGAGCAATCATTCATTTGTGCAAGAATTGGTGCTCAAGATTAGTGCGAAAACCATATTCTAAAGTTTTGCTTCTGCTTTTGCTTTCTTCTTCTTTAGGTAAGAGAATAACTTGTTGAAGTTTAGAGATGACATGCTCATACTCACATGGTCTTATTTACATAATTACATGTATGTGCAATTTCACAGGTTTCTTCTTAAGTTCACTGGGAAGGATGAAGAAATCAATCTTTTAGGTGATGGGAGTGAAAAACCTGAGTTTTGGGGAGTGGTCATGGATAGCAGCAGAACAAATTATTGATCTTGTGGGTTAAACTTAGAATACATATTGTTTGAATAGCTAACGTTATATATTATTATTTGAACATGTATTTATTATTATTATTTTTTGGTACAGGCTGTGGATTTCAAGAAGCCTGTCTACAAGGAAGTTCTTGCAGTTTTCGCACCCTATCTTCAATAACCTAGGGTTGAGGGACCCTGATTGAATGATTTGAGCAATGTTTTTCGCAAGTTTTTGTCCATCGTTCAAGTTTTTTGCTAGGCATCTGTGATCCATCTGACCATAATGAAAAAAAGCAAAAAACTGAGTTTTTGCTTGGCATCCGTGATCTATCTGACCATGTCAATAAGTACTTTTTTTATAATGAATTCACTAAATCTTGAAAATGAGATATCTGACCATGTGTATAATATAACTGTTATTTGTTCCCACCCAGATGAGTGCTAGAATTCAAAGTGCACATATGCACTTCCCCATTCTTACAAATTCTCATCTTGCAAAATGAAAGTTGTGTGTGTGTGTATGTGTTTTTTTTCTTTCTAATTAAATGTTTTCGATTGAAAGGCAGGCTGAAGCCTAGAACAAACAAACGAACTAACAGGGCACAGCCCTGAAAGGAACCTTTCTCAAACAGATGCAATCCAAGTGACTCCAAACTGATATTCAAACTACTCTAATGTAGTAGGAGAGGGATCGAACTCGGTTGCAAGGGGGCAAGCACACTGCCTTGAACAATCGGCCTAACCCACTGTCACCTTTTCATGGAAGATAACGTGGTCAAAGTCCAGAATGAAACCTATGTCAACCATATGCCAATGCCTTAATGCCAAGGTCGACTCAGATGCTAGCTGAGAAAGTTGGAAGGGATTATAAAGTTCCGAATATAACAGTAAAGATACCTTTCAAACTGCGGCTGATCTGAGACTTTGAAAGGTCCGAAGTTATGTTCTCTGTATATTAGGAACATGTTTATAAGAGCAACAATCTAATTCATTGCATGTGTTGGAAAACATGTTGAATTAATCAGTATTAATTCAAACACTGTAGCACTGACCCTTCAAATACAATCAAAATCTTGCCATAAAAATACCAGACAGACTCATATTGTCTCGCTTCCTCACAACAATGCCTTGAAATTTTAGTATCCAATCAACTTAGAGAGGAGCTACGTTTGAACGTTTTAAATTTGTCCTCGCTCCTCAACTTAATCAGGCTTGACAAAGCCATTTGTAAGCCTGAGCTTCATGATCAATACCTAGCCAAGCTGAAGCAAACTTAGAGCTTCTTGAGATCTGAAAAGAAAACAGTGCAACTACTTATCCACCTTCTGAAGTATATTCTGCACATGTTTAGTAACGATATTTGCAACGATCTCAGGAGAGAACCTTGTGATCATGTCTTCCCTTGCCTTTTCCCCTTTCACCTTGGCTTCCTCGACATTGTTCATCACATGCCTCATGAGCACACGAAGCTTACTAACAGAAGGTTCTGCCCAGCGATGTCCTGTGAAAGGCCCTTCCATTATGTCGCTCATTCTATCCACCGGTAATGGATAGCTATTCTCCTCAGTCAGATACTCTGTTGGCCCTGACCAATTCGTAGCAATCACGGGCAATGACATTGCCATAGCTTCAACAAGAGGCCTTCCCCACCCTTCCCCTCTTGATGGAAGAACAAATGCATCAGCTGCCTTGTATACCCGTGGCAAATCAATCTGTGCTATGTGAGTATCAATCACATAAACTGGAGCCCAACCAGTCACTGGTTTCTGCATTCCAGATTTTCCCACAAACTCCACTATCTTATTCCCAAAATCTCTATCAGAGTGATAAGGATTTGTTAGAAGATACAAGGCAACCCCATCTGCCTTACTGAATTCTTCCAAATAAGATTTCAACAACACATCCCATCCTTTCCTATACTCCCACTTAAATATACTCATAAATACAAATTTCTTCTTCAGTTTCGAATTCTGGGTTGTCTTCCCCATAACCAACTTCCCTATAGAGGCAAGATTTAAAGGCTCATACTTAAGTGGATCAAAGAACTTCACATCAATAGGCTGCACAATTTTCACAACCTTAGATTTATCAACCCCACTTTGTATAAATGTAGACACATGAAACTCGGTAGGAACCCAAACATAATCCATTTGGTTGCAGCGCTTCACATGTTCCGGATTCACCCTATCTGTCTCAAACATGGTCCGGCCAATCACCGACTTGAAATTTTGGTAAGCAGTTGGTGGGCAAGGGAGTGTTTCAAACAATGGAGGGTTCCAAGCACCAGGCTCACTGTGGCATATGACTATGGTCTCCTTCATACTACATTGTGTGTGGTAAAGCTCAACTGCCAAGTTCTTCATATATTTAGGCAAGCCCTCCCAGAATTCTAGGGACTCCAGATCACCATGTTGCTCAATAGCCATTCTAAAGTTTGGGTTTTTACTGTGTTCATGAAGGGCTAAAATATATGACCAGCTTTCTGAACTGTACCCACCACCTGAAAGGAAAGGAGCCATCCACAGAACACAGTAGGGGGGCTTGGAAATGGGATTTGGTACCTGGGTTTGCTTGGTTTTTTGTTTTGGTTGAAGAAAGCCAAACAGAGCTTGAAAAATGGCGGGCTGTGATGAGAATGTGTACTTCAGCTGCTGGGTTTTGAGGTAGTTTGTTTTGGTCAAACTGAATGAGATAGCAAGGATGAGAATTAGGAGAGATGATAAGTAGAATGCATAGGGTTTAAATTTTGATGTGAAGGGGAGAGTTGAATTGGATTGTGGTTGGTTTTCAATGGGTTGTTGGTTTTCATGTGAATCCATGACAGAGGGATGAGAGAAATAACAGTGTAGGTGTGCAAAACCAGAAACAACACTCAGAAGGCTTGTGTCAATGAAACTATGGCAGAGAGGCACAGAAACTGAAAGAGCGATGCTGTGCAGAGGCACAGACGGTGGACTTCGTGGTAATTTGACTTAGAAAGAGCAACTCCATATCTCATTCAAAGCAGAAAAATATAGTCGGTAAACTACGAAAAAATTGTACGCACGTGTAAAAGAGGCAACGCATTAAGTATTTTTTTCCCCAAAAATATATTGAGAAAATTTTAAAATTGTCACTTGAACTTATATTTTCAAGGCAAAAAGTCACTTTTGGTCCATGTGGTTTACTACTTTTACCACTAAGATCCCTGTGGTTTCAATTTGATGCAATTTAAGGACAATTCTCAATTTCTAATACTTATTGAGGGGCATTTCGGTCCAAACTTGTAGCCCCTCCCCAACCACCTCCACAGCCACTAGCCCTTCCAAAATCTCTGCCCTATTGTAAACATTGACAATCCCATTGTCTAAACCAGCAACAAACAATGCTCCTTGGAGATGTACAACGAGATGTACCATTTATACAACCTTCATCAACAATTTTTTTAGAGATTATGTTGAATTACATAATAAGAAACTATCAAAGCTTGTGACACTGGCACAAGGTGCAATAAGAGCTGCAATTGATGATGTTGTTGTAATCCTAGGCTACTTTTAGTCAAACAATATGGTAGAATATTTTCAGATATATTTCGTTCTCCGAAAAGGAGTATTTATAATACAGGTTACAAACCCTAGTAGGGTTTAATTAGGAAATAAGTGGAGTCCTAATTACATAATATCTATACAAAAGGAAAAATAAATAAAACCCAAATAGAATAGGATACACTCTACTCGCCAACACTCCCCCTCAAGTTGGAGCAAAGACGTCACGCATGCCCAACTTGTCAAGCGAGTTGAGAAAGATACTTGTAGAAACAGCTTTCGTAAGAACATCAGCTAGCTGATACTCTGAATGGATGAAGGGGAAGGACACAATCTCCGCATCCAATTTTTCTTTAATGAAATTTCGATCAACCTCCACATGCTTTGTACGGTCATGTTGTACAGGATTATGAGCAATTGCAATCGCAGCCGTATTGTCACAATATAAATCCATGGGTTTATTAGGCCCAAAACCAAGGTCTTTCAACAATCTCCTCAACCATAGTAACTCAGATACACCATGGGCCATTCCCCGATACTCGGCCTCAGCACTAGATCTAGACACCACCTTTTGTTTCTTGCTCCTCCACGTAACAAGATTGCCACCCACAAACATAAAATACCCAGATGTCGAACGCCTATCTGTGGCTGAACCTGCCCAATCAGCATCTGTATACCCTTCTACATTTGTATGGCCATATTTGGAGAAAATTAACCCCTTGCCAGGAGTTACTTTCAGATACCTTAAAATACGAGTCACAGCCCCCATATGATCTACACTAGGAGAGTGCATAAACTGACTCACTATATTTACAGCATACGCAATATCTGGACGAGTATGAGCCAAATAAATTAACTTCCCCACAAGTCGTTGATAACGTTCTTTATCAGTCGGAACTTGATCGGGATATATCCCCAACTTATGATTCTGCTCACTAGGGGTATCAATCGGTTTACAATCCAACATTCCAGTTTCTGCAAGTAAATCCAAAACATACTTTCTTTGGGATAGAAAAATACCATATTTAGATCTGGCAACTTCAATCCCAAGAAAGTACTTCAAATCACCTAATGATTTCATCTCAAACTCAGAAGCCAGATACTTCTGAAGACTCTGTATCTCTACATGATCATCTCCAGTCACAATCATATCATCAACATAAATAATTAAAGCCGTCAATTTACCTTTATGACGCTTCAGAAACAAAGTATTATCAGAGTTACTTTGCACATACCCAAACTTCTTCATAGATGCAGCAAATCTTCCAAATCACGCTCTTAGAGACTGCTTTAATCCATACAAGGATTTCCGTAGCTTGCACACCACACCCTCCTTAGAAGTCACAGGGATACCTGGCGGAGGATCCATATATATTTCTTCCTTGAGATCACCATGGAGGAATGCATTTTTGGCATCATAGCAGCGGCCAGTCACGGTTAGCAGCTAAGGATAAGAGTACGCGTACAGTGTTGAGCTTAGCTACTGGAGCAAAAGTCTCTGTGTAATCCACTCCATATGTCTGAGTATACCATTTTGCTACCAATCTTGCCTTGTAACGGTCAATGGAACCATCAGCCTTGTGCTTCAAAGTAAACACCCATCTGCACCCAACTGCCTTTTTTCCTTTTGGTAAAGGAACTAACTCCCAAGTAGCATTCTTGTTCAAGGCTTCCATCACAACATGCATTGCATCTACCCAGTTTTGATCAGATAGAGCATCCTGCAACTTAGTTGGCACACATACACTAGATAATTGACACAAATATGATGCATATGACTTAGATAAACGATGAGTTGACATATAATGGTTAATGGGATATTTAGACTTGGCATGTATATCAGGAGAATATTGTACTTTAGGTTTCCCACGGGTAGTACGTGGGGGCAAAGAATAGATAGGCACATCACTAGAAAGTACCTCATTATCACAACTTGATTGAGGCAATGGCAGGGCAGAGGGGGGTATATTATCAATTTCATCTGTACGAGAGTCGCCAATATCACTGTCATGTCCTTCTGAGAGAGGCTCGAAAACACCATTATTTTTGTCTGGCGACCGGTCGTGGCTTTCCTCGCGACCGGTCGCGTCACTCGTATCGGTACTGTTGTCGCTCGTCGACGCGGGCGACCGGTCGCTTCCTATGTGCGACCGGTCGTTTCCTGGGCAGATTCGTTCGCGACCGGTCGCTTCGTTCGTATCGGTACTGTAGTCCCAGCTCGACGCGAGCGACCGGTTGCGTCCTATGTGCGACCGGTCGTTTTCCTCCTGTTCGCCAAAAAATTCCATATTTTTCATATTTTCCACTCCGAAACTCTTCTTCAATTCACTCCCCCTCTCCCCCTGAATTGAAGAGGAGGGAGAAACATAATAGGGTACTTCTTCATGAAATGTGACATCCAAAGTGACATGTACCTTCTAAGTAGGCGGGTGATAACACTTATAACCCTTCTGAGTAGTAGAATAACCAATGAAGACGCAACGGAGAGCACAAGGATCAAGTTTACTCCGTTGATGAGAGTAAACATGAACATACGCAACACACCCAAACACCTTCGGAGGTAACTTAGAGACCGAAACCGGAGGAGTAAGAGCACATAACACATCAAGTGGAGTCTTGAAATCAAGAACCCGACTAGGAGTACGGTTAATCAAGTAGGCAGCGGCCAAAACACCATGGCCCCAAAGATGATGGGGAACAGACATATCCAACATCAGAGAGCGAGCAACTTCAAGTAACTGACGATTCTTCCTTTCAGACACACCATTCTGTTGAGGTGTGAATGGAGTGGTAGTTTGGTGAATGATACCTTGATCACGAAAGAATTGGGCCAAGGTATGATTCACATATTCACCGCCATTATCAGTGCGAAATACTTTAACACGAGCATGGAACTGAGTAGACACCATGGCACAAAAGTCAGGAAGAATAGAGGCAACATCATGTTTATTCTTCATCAAATACACCCATGTTAAACGAGTGCAGTCATCAATAAATGTCACAAACCAACGGAAACCATGAGAAGTCACACGAGCAGGACCCCAGACATCAGAATGTACTAACTCAAAAGGCAAAGCAGCTTTATTATTACTTAAGGGAAAAACAGTACGGTGGCTCTTGGCCATTACACAAGTTTCACATTTGAAACTAGACTCATCACACGAACTAAATAACGAAGGAAACAAATGTCTAAGATAACCAAACGACGGATGTCCTAAGCGACGATGCCATAACCAAAGTTGTTGCTTGTCCTTGACACTGCCACTCAGAGCTTTATTAGCGACACAATCACGAACTGCTGCAGCCGGCAACTGTAAGTAATATAACCCCCCTATCCGTTTACCATGCCCAATCTTCTCGTGAGTCCTGAGATCCTGGAAAAAACAATGGGTAGAATATAAGGTAGCAGAAGCGTTAAGTGTATCAAGTAAACGCCCAACAGATAACAAATTGCAATGAATATTGGGAACCAAGAGTGCATGAGACAGGGGTAAAGAAGGAGTAAGATGGATGGTACCTTCACCGGTAACTGGGGAAGGTAAACCATTAGCACTAGTAATATAGGGGTCACGAGGGTTATGCAACAACTCATCAAACATTTTATCATTATAAGTCATATGATCAGAAGCACCAGTGTCAATTATCCAAGTAGTAGAACCCATACCTGGCATAGTATCAGAAGCACACAGATTTGCAGATGGAGTCGGAGGATGGGCCTCATCATGAGTCACAGTGTAAGTGGCCTTGGGACCATACATACGAGCTTTGTAGTCAGCAAACCAATCAGGGTAACCATGCTCTTTAAAACACTTCTCAGAGTAATGATCCCCATTACAATGGCGGCACTTAGGCGGACCTTCAAGAGAACTAGAGGTGGAGGCAGAAGGACGAAACCCAGCAGAAGATCCAAATTTTTTGGACGGAGAGCGACCGGTCGCGACTTGCGGGGCGACTGGTCGGTGACGTGCTGGATCCACCTTAAGAGCCAGCGATCCTCCTCCAAGCATAGCGGACTGACGGGTATCTTCCTCCATGACCATGGCATAGGCTTCGAGAGGAGGTGGAACAGGACTAAGAGCAAGAATACGGCTACGAACACCATCATACGGTGGATCTAGCCCACCAAGAAAATCATAAACTCGATCGGCTTCAATTTCTTTCAGACGACGAGCCCCATCAGTAGAACAATTAAACTCATGCGGACGCAGACAATCAATCTCTTGCCAGATAGCATGAAGTTTTTCATAGAACACTTTCACAGATTCACCATTCTGACCTATAAGTATGGATTGCCGTCGGAGTTGAAACAAACGAGAACTATTCTAAGTCACAGTATAGGTCTTCCGAGCAGCCTCCCATATATCAAAAGCAGTATCACCATGTTCGAACAAGGCACGAACTGGTTTAGTCATGGAATTGAGAAGCCATGACTGCACCAAACAATTATCTTCTTCCCATTCGGTATAGTCAGCGGAATCTTGAGACGGAGCAGGCTTCTTCCCATTGATCTAACTTGCCATACGACGACTAGTAATCGTAATACGCGCACCACGAGACCAAGAGGCATAATTGGAGCCATCCAATTTGTCAGATGTAATCGGGGTAGAGTAATCACGCGAGGGACGTGCCTCCTTCGGTGTAGACGCACTAGCACCAGTCACAACTATGGAATCATCACCCATGATAGCAGCGGAAACAAACACAACACGAAGCAGATACGATAAACACGGCACAGGCACGGGCACAAGAACCCTAAAAGAAAATTAGGGCACAGAGTAGAACACGAGCACAAAAACCCTAAAAAGAAATTAGGGCACAGAGTAGAACACGGGTGGGCACAATACACAGGTTACCAGAAAGTCGGCTCTGATACCAAGTCAAACAATATGGTAGAATATTTTCAGATATATTTCATTCTCCGAAAAGGAGTATTTATAATACAGGTTACAAACCCTAGTAGGGTTTAATTAGGAAATAAGTGGAGTCCTAATTACATAATATCTATACAAAAGGAAAAATAAATAAAACCCAAATAGAATAGGATACACTCTACTTGCCAACACTTTTATGAAGCTTACAAAAGACCGAAGTAGACTTGCTCTGGCTACCTTATTTTTCATTGGGTTTAGAAAAAAAAAATATAAAGAAATGTATCTCCCTTGTGTAATCCTAAGATCCGCTCGATTATGATTTTGTTAATTGATGTTTATGCATAGACAGCCATAATTTTTATCAAAAAAAATTCAAATGGAGCATTGTTTGTTTATGGTTTACAACAGAGATAAGTTTTTGGAGGGGCTGCTGGGTGGCTGTAAGGGGGTTGGGGAAGATCTGCAAGTTTGGACCAAAATGCCTCTCAATAAGTATCAGAAATTGGGAATTGTCCTTAAATTGCTTCAAATTGAAACCACAGGGACAAAAGTGATGAAATTGAAACCACAGGGACCTTAGTGGTAAAAGTGGTAAACCACAAGGACCTAAAATGACTTTTTGCCTATTTTCAATTTGTCACCTTTTAAAAAAAAAAAATCCCAACGATTTTCCCCAGGAATCATACAAAACTGGTCAATCCAACCCATCCTCATATTTCTAGCAATTTCATCTAGGACTAGGAGTGGTTATTGAAACCGGAAAATTGTTGAAGTGGCCCAAATTGAGTTGGAAAAAAACCGAAAGTAATCGTGTTGACTTAAATAGTCAACTAAGATTAAAAAATCAAACTGGTTTCGGTCGTTGATCAAAATTTGACCGGTCGGATTTTTCCAGAGAGGTTTTTTCAAAAACCTGCTAGTAGCCAATGCAAAAGAGACCGGTCTTTTTTTTATCAAATTGTACCTCTAGCATTTTATCATTTCCCACTGATCACCACAAGTTTCCAACTTCGGTCCTATACAATTTTGGAAATCTTAAACAAAAGGTGTGTTCTCGATGATGCATGTGTCCTTTGTTACAGGGTTTTGATAAGGCTCAATTCTAGCCCCATTTGGCCAGACATAATTTGGCTTGAAATATCGCATGTCAACTTGATTCAATCTTGTTTAGTTCCAACCAAGAAATCTCAAAACTCATAATTTATATAATTAACTCCTGACCACTGTAATTAATAATTTCCTATTAGATAGTGTTGATGCTCTTTCTGGGAGGGTCAACGTAGATAAATGAGTGTTGGATCTTCAGCAGGGAGAGAAGGTTGTTGACCTTCGACACAGAGGGGTCCTACAGAAGGAAACGAGAGAGAAGCAATCATCAATCGTCAAGCTTCAGGCACCGGTGTGGTACCTACCGAAGGCTCTTCGATGCTTAAGTCAGCTATATGTGGTAATTTTGGCAGAGTAACAATAAATGTGAAAAAGTAGTTACCCCTTTTACTCGGGTACTGTTCCCTATTTATAGGGAAGTGAGAATGAGAGTTTAGCACAAAGTTTCAATGTGGGACTTTATGCAAACTGTTGTGGATGTGACACGTGTCCATGGTTCTAGTTTTTGTAGTTGGGAGCTTCAGTAGGTGGTTGCCGCTTCGGAAGGGGGGTCTTCCTTTGGTAGGTTAAGAAGGTGTGATGATGTCATTCGTCTTCTAAAGGCTTATCTGTGTGTCTTTTTGGAGTGTTTCTTTCCTTTGGCAACTGGCGTATCTGCTCAGGTACCAGTTCTCTAAAGCCGAATACGTTTGGTTGATTATGGTGTAAACAGTAGTCCCCCAAGTTGCTAATCAAGGAGTGGCTTCTAGGTTGGGAACTTGTAAGATATTCAGTAATTAAATCGAGCTTTCGGTATGATGGGTAATGTAGGCAGTCCCCTAGTCCCCCAAATTCTGAAGCTAGAAGGCACGTTTGTTGGGAGGCGGTTCTCAAAAGGGCGTTCTTGTGAAACTGGCACCGGGGGAGCATGCTGACGCCTGTGGAATTTGTACACTTTTTTGTTTTTGTTGTGTAACTTAGTATGTATCCCAGATAGTTTTATTAGAATGCCGATGACGCTCGTGTTTTTGTATGAATATTGTCCTGCCCTAAGGGCCCTAAGGCAGGTTTATTTTTATAGTTGTATGGTAGCATATGCCCTTTGTTTTTGAAATAGATTTTTCAATAATTGAGATCGTAAAATGAGTAAAAATAAGCCAAGGTCAGGTGATTCATTAGCTAGATGCCGAAAGGCAATAACTTCATACAATGTTTGAGTTTAAGGCTCAAGACATAGGTGCCAAAGGCTCATGAAAACCTAAAAACCTAGGGTTTGGGCTTGTTTACTTGTGATAATACTTGAGGTGATCAACATTCCATGGGTGGGGCAAAGGTTTGCCATTGGTGTCGCCGAGCTGATAAGTTCCTGGGCGACAGACCTTGATAACCTCATACGGGCCTTTCCATATTGGTCCCAAGGTACCTTCGGTCGAGTTTTTGATGGCCAAGGAAACCTTGCGCATGACCCAGCCTCCTGTTTTGAAGGCACGTGGTTTGACGCGGGAGTCGTAGTGCCCGTTTAGTATTGCTTATTTGGGGTAATAAGTGATTTTTTTTTTTGAAATTTTGGAAGCCCAACCCGTTTGGTAAAAAATATAAAAATCATTTTTTGGTCTTCATTGCTGTCAGACTAATCAGTTTGGAGAAGCAGCTGCATAGCTGCTTTCAATTTTGGATTTCTCGGAAATCAGTTTGGGAGTTTAATGAATTTTTCATAATACCAAAAATAGCCTTTAACAACTTTAGAATGTACATCATCTGTCCCTTTTATTTATGCTCCTATTCTCTGTTCATGTATCTTCTTCTCTGTTCACGTCTCTTCTTCTCCGTTCACGTCTCTTCTTCTCCAGACCTTAGTTTCTTCTTCTCCTTCTTTTCACGTCTCTTCCGTTCTTTCGACCTCAGTTTCTTCTCAGGCGCTGTGTAGAAGCCCCAAGACTGAGGTAAATTTGATATTACTTTTATTTCTTACCTATTTTGTTTTTCCCCTTCGTATTTAATTCCTAGGGTTCTAGGGCACTGAGAAAGCAAGCACTGAAAATTTGTTTGATTGTTATTGATTGTTAGGGACAATAATTGAAACCTAGATGCCCATATAATTACTTGCTTTAAAGTCAAAGCTTCTGTCTGCAAGTAGAGGTTTAGCATTTTCATCACATATTACAAAACCTACAGAAGAACTTCATTAGGTAAAAAAGAGCCATTGAAATTAAAGACTTACCAGGAGGACTCTACCCATAAGACTTACCATTTTTGTTTCTAAAACTAAGATGACATCAGAAAGAATATATCCTCAATAGACATGACCCAAAATGTGAAAAAGAAAAGAATTGTCCTACTTTTTTTTTACGAGAGAATTGTCCTACTTTTTTTTAGCAGAGAATTGTCCTACTTTTACAGTTTTTATGTCTTCTCAATTATCTTGCCAATACTAGATCTCTTCGTAAACGTCAATGGCAAATTAAACCAACAATTTTTTTATTACTTAAAAGAGAACCACGCCTCAGAATGCTACAGAGTCCAGACTTAGACAACAAAAATATGCCATCAAAATATTTTTCTTAAGTTCTTGTTCTTCAGTACTGTAGCTAGTGCGAACAACAAAATCATGCCTTCTCAATATTTCATCCGACTTGTTTAGCAGTCTTTTTTCAGCCATGGTTCTTACAATATAGGATAGAGAGAATATGTGTAGAATGTTTATAGCCATACTCTCTTACACTATGTGCTGTGTAGATGCCCCTTTTGATAATTTTTATTCTTATAGTACCCTGTTTCATGGTCAATGAAGCATAGAGAAAAGACTATGTGCTGTAGATATTCTGGCAGAAGTAGCTAGTGTAGTTTTTATGGTGACAGATCACAACAGGTTTGATAATTTTTGTTCAACTACTATTCATGGTGATAGATCACAACAGGTTAGCTGGTTTTTTTCTATCTAGTTACAACAGGTTGTGTCTTTAATTTTTAAAGGGAGTTATAATGGTGTTGCTGGGTAATTAATGCCATCAAGGCACACCCTGATAATCTGGTTACAGCATGCTCTCTCATACTATGTGTTGTGTAGATGCCCCCTTTGATAATTTTTATTCATAAATGTTTCTTCTTTGAAATTTAGCCTCATATTTGTAGAGCTGTTATTTCCTTTTGTGCTTATATATAATGTCTTTGTTGCAATATATAATGTGCTTATATATAATGTCTTTGTTATTTCCTTTTGTGCTTATATATATATAGTAACTTCACCACAATTGAAAATGTTGCAAGTGGATCCTGAAAAGTGTCAGCATTGTGGAATGCTCAAACTATAGCCATCTTCATTGACCTTTGTATCAAGGAGGTGGATCTAGGCAATCGTCCCGATACTCACTTTAACAAAGTTGGATGGGCAAGGTTGGTTACAGATATTAGTAAAGAGATAGGAAGACCGTATGACAAATTACAATTGAAAAACAAGTGGGATTTGCTTTAAAAAAATGGAAATTATGGAAAGATCTAAAAGGGAAGGAAACTGGTCTTGGGTGGAATGTCGCTAAGAATACCGTTGATGCATCTGATGAATGGTGGCAAGATAAAATTAAGGTATTTGAATGTTTTGTTCTTGTTTTATTATATTATTGGTATCCATGTTTTTTTTAACAATGTTTAAAAATTCATTATAATATTTGTATATTCCATAATGCAGGTAGAACCCAAATATGCAAAATTCCAATTTGAGGGTATTAGTCCTGAGATGGAGGAGAAGTTAGATATGATGTTTTTGAACGTCACAGTCACAAGTAAGCATTCTTGGGCACCTTCATCTAGTGTACTTCCAGTTGAAAGTGATGATGATGTCGATCCACTTGAAGTTAACGGTGGATCGAATGAGTCTGTGCCAATTGAAACCACTCACACTACAAACAATGTGCCGAAAAAGAGAACTAATCAATCACTTGAAATTTAAGACAATAATGATAAGAAAGGTAAAGGAGGGGGGAAAATGGGTGGTGCTGCAAAATTATCATAGCAAATTGAACGTCTTGTTGAGGTGATTGAGAGTAGGAGAACATCAATGGATAATACAATTTCACAAGGAACTAGTGTTGCTGAAGTGATGAAAGATGTTGCAACTTTACCTGGGGCAGAGCGTGGTAGCAAGTTTTGGTGGTTTGCAACTAAACTGTTTTGTGCTCAAGAGAAGAGAGAGATGTTTGTTATCATGGAAGATCCTAACCTCAAGCTTCAATTTCTTAATCATGAGTTAGTTGAAGGATAGAATTTGCTAGTTTGGTGACTTTAATTTATGTTTTGTTTTTGTGTTGTTAATTTTTTTTGTGTTGGATGATCTTTTATTTGAATTTGTGAGTGATATTTTAATTCTTGTCATTATATTTTATGTTATATAAACATGCATGCATAGTGAAAATGACTTTTGAAGGAAATAAACATATTTGTAGGCTATTTTAGAACATGTCCATTCCAGAAGATGGGGAGGAGATCAACCAAATTATATGTGTCATTGCTCGTTTTATTGAAATTTATTACGTTAAATATATTCATAAGACCCCATGTATGAATGACCGTCATACAGGAAATATTTGGTTGATGGAAGTGTTACAAGGAAATGAAAGTCATTGCCATAATATGTTCAGGATGGACAAAGATGTATTTATAAGATTGTGTGATGAATTGCAAAATAATTATGGATTAAAGGGTTCAAGAAGAATGAGTGATGCTGAGAAGTTAGGGATGTTCTTGAACATCTTAGGACATAGTTCTACGAATAGGCAAGCACAGGATCACTTTCAACATTCTCGTGAGACTGTGAGCAGATATTTTAGTATCTTACTTGATGTTGTATGTCGTTTGGCTGTGGATGTAATTAAACCATTGAAAAATGCGTTTAACAACACTCCAAAGGAAATCCTAGAGGATTCTAGATATATGCCTCATTTCAAGGTAACTATTGCATCTGCTACTCTTAAATATTTGTTTTTGTTTTATTATGTTATAATTAATATTATGTCTTTTTATCACTTGTAGGATTGTATTGGTGCTATAGATGGTGTTCATGTGCAAGCCATAGTATCTCCTTCTAATCAAATACCATTTATTGGTAGAAAAGGGATACCTACCCAAAATGTGATGGATGCATGCAATTTTGACATGCAATTTATATTTGCATGTGCTGGATGGGAAGGCACTGTCCATGACATAAGGATATTTCTATCGACTTTACGTGATCAGAGTTTGAATTTTCCTAAACCTCCAAATGGTACTATTTCTATCTAAAGAAAAAATTCATACAATTTATATTTAAGTTTTTTACATTGCGAATAATCAATTAAATTTCTTTTTTAGGAAAATATTATCTAGTCGATGCGAGATACCCACAAATAAGAGGCTACTTAGGACCATATAAAGATGAAAGATATCATCTTCCAGATTTTTGTAGGGGTGTTCAACCGATGGGTCATAAAGAGGTATTCAATCATGCACACTCTTCCCTTAGAAGTGTTATTGAACACACCTTTGGAGTATGGAAAAAGAGATGGAGTATTTTTGCAAAACAAGTAAAAATCGTTATTGCAACCAAGGCACTTCTTAACTATATAAGAAGACATGCCAAACGTGATTGTCATTTTGATGAAAGTGAAGATGACCTAAATGGTATTCAAGGTGAAGAGATTGAGATAGAGGTTGATGCACAACAAGAAGATGGTCCTGCAACACAAGAAATGAAGGCATTGAGAAATCATATAGCCGCAAGTTTAATGAGTTCATCTACCTAGAAATGTATATGATTGCTTGTTTATGACTAGCTTAATTTTTGTTATGACCATATTTTTTACAATATATTTATTTTTAATGGAAACTTTATTTATTTTATAATTAAAATAAAATTAGGGTGTCATGGAAACATATTTAATACCCAAAAAAAAAAGATAAAATGAAAGTTCTTTTCTTTTTACCAAACACTTGAACAGAAAAGTCATTTCAACATAATGCTCTTTTTAGTCATTATACACAGCTCATAGCACTTTCACAAAAAATTTACCAAACACTCATATACTGATTATTGTACAAACAACACTTTTAACAAAAAGTTTACCAAATGCTAAATTGCTTTCTCTCACAGCAAATCGGACAGCGATTATTTTTATAGCATAGTAATACCAAACTGGCCCATAGTACCTGGAGACACGTTGCTTGTAGGAGAAGTTACGCTTGCTTGCCTGGTCACGAAGTTCTTCGATGAGGTCAAGGTTCAAGGCCAACTGTTCGTTGTTTGCTTTGGCATCATATGTAGAGGTTCGGTATGTGCGCTGGCCAATCTCTACTGGGGCGACGGCTTCGGTGCCGAAGGAAAGAGAAAAAGGTGTCTCGCCCGTGGAGGTACGAAAAGTGGTGCGATAAGACCAGAGAACTTCCGAAAGTAATTCTAGCCAGCAACCCTTGGCCTTGTCGATTTTGGTTTTCAGGATTTTCTTGAAGATTTTGTTCACAGCTTCGACTTGGCCATTAGATTGGGGGTGGGCTGGAGAGGCGAAACAGAGACGGATTTTGAGGTTCGAGCAAAATTGCTTGAATTTTGCGTTGTCCAATTGTCGACCGTTGTCTATGACAATTGTCTAGGGTATGCCGAAGCGACATACGATATTCTGCCACACAAATGGCCCGATGCGAGTTGCTGTGATGGTAGCTAGCGCTTCAACTTCAGCCCATTTTGTAAAATAGTCTACAACAACAACCGCGTGCTTTACCTGGCCTTTGCCCTCTGGCATGGGTCCAATGAGGTCTAGTCCCCATTCGGTGAATGACCATGGACTTATCATTGTTTTCAATGGTTCGCCCGGGAGCTGTGGAATGTTGGAAAACTGTTGCCATTTGTCGCATTTTTGGGTGAAGGTTTGGGCATCAGTGTGGAGTGATGGCCAAAAATACCCCTGCTGAATGGCTTTGTGTGCTAGAGATCGTGCGCCTGAATGGTTGCCACAAATGCCCTCACAGATCTCTTGAAGGACATAATTACCTTGTTCTGGGGTCAGACACCGAAGGTAGGGGAGACTGAAGCCGCGTTTGTATAGATCACCATTAATGATCTGGTATCTGGCGAAGCGATAGCGAACACGTTGCGCTTCAGCAGGATCGGTAGGTAATGTCTGGTGTTGTAAGAACTAGAGGATGAGGTCCCTCCATGTGGGGCTGTGGTCAATGCCACAAATGGTTGGTGTTTGGGTGTTGGATTGGTCTAGGAATTCCATGTGGATGTTGCAGCCAATGCCTTGTTCTAGGGCCGAAGCTAACCTTGCTAGAGCATCGGCATGGCTGTTTTCGAATCGTGGGATCTAGCTGATGCGATAAGTGTCGAAGGTTGTCAGCAAGTGATGGGTATGCTGAAGGTATGCCGTCATGAAGGTGTCCTTGACGTTGAAGTCCTGATTGACTTGATGGACGACGAGCTGGGAGTCGCTGAATATTTGGATCTGTATAGTGCCCATCTCCTTGGCCAGCCAAAGGCCAGCTAGGAGTGCTTCTTATTCGGCAACATTGTTGGAGGCGTGGAATTTAAAGCAGAGGATGTATTCTATGACGACTTTGTCTGGAGAGGTGAGGACTAAGCCTGCCCCACAACCATGGGCGTTTGAGGAACCATCTACATATAGTGTCCATAAGGGCTGATTGAGGTCGAAGTTGCCTTGATTGGCGATGTGGCGAGGGTCGAGGGAGTAGGCTCGGGTAGGATCAGAGGAGTTGCCGAAGCTTGGGGTTCTGTAAATTCGGAAATAAAGTCGGCAACGGCCTGTCCCTTGGTTGCCGATAGTGGCTTATAGTGAATATCAAATTCACCGAGCTCGATGGCCCACTTAACTAGTATGCCAGATGTCTCTGGATTCTGCAACACCTACCTCAGAGGTTGATTGGTGAGGGCGTTAATGATATGTGCTTGGAAATAGGGTCAAAAGTGTCTGGCTGAGACTACAAAGGCAAAGGCCAGCTTCTCTATGTCTGGGTAATGAGCTTCGACGTCTTGCAATGCCTTACTAACGTAGTGCACAGGATGCTCGGCACCATCTAGTGGTCGGATTAGCACCGAGCTAACTGCTATGGTGGATACTGAAAAGTACATCGTTAGGATTTCACCAGGCTCAGGTGTCGACAATAGAGGCACCCTGCCCATATATTCCTTGAGTTCAGTGAAATCTTTATTGCATTCAGGGGTCCAGGTGATGTTACGCTTGTTGCCTTTGAGAGCTTTGAAAAATAGGGCACAGCGGTCAGTAGCCTTGGAGATGAACCTAGTCAGGGCCGCGATGCACCATGTAAGGCTTTGGATGTCTTTGACCATCTTTGGTACCTTAATGTCCAAGATGGCTTGAATTTTTTCTGGATTGGCCTTGATGCCACGTTGGTTGATCATGAAACCAAGGAATTTTCCTGATGCTACGCCAAAGGCACACTTCATGGGATTGAGTCGCATGTTGTATTGCTTCAGTACTGCGAACATGGTAGATAGGTTAGGGATGTGTTGGTCGGATGTAGACTTTTGACTAGCATGTCATCGACGTAGACTTTCATGGTGTGGCTGATTAATGGGGCGAAAAGGTTGTTCACGAGGTGTTGGTAAGTAGCTCCGGGGTTTTTAAGGCCGAAGGGCATCACCTTGTAACAGTAGAGGCCCCGGTCGGTAATGAAGGATGTGTGGGCCTGGTCATTAGGGTGCATGAAGATCTGTTTGTGTCCAGAGTAGGCATCCATGAAGCTAAGAAGAACGTGGCATGCTGTGGCATCCACAAGCTGATCAATCCGAGGTAGAGGGAAGCTATCTTTGGGACAGGCTCGATTGAGGTTGGTGCAATCTACACACATGCGCCAACCCTTCTTAGGTTTGCGGACCATTACCACATTTGCCAGCCACGTGGGATAGTCTACTTCTTGAATGAAACCAATACTTCGTAGCTTCTCCACTTCCATCTTCATGGTATCGTATCTCTCCTGGTCATAGGCATGACGCTTCTACCGGACGGGTCGGACAGCGGGGTTAATGCTTAACCAATGGGAGATGATATCGAGCGATATGCCAGGCATATCATTGTAGGACTAAGCAAAGACTTCGGAGTTAAGGCGGAGGAAAGCTATAAGGGTGGAACGAAGGTCGGGTAGAAGAGAGGTGCCAATTTGTACCTGTCGGTATGGGAAGTCGTCATGAAGGTAAACAAGTTCAACGTCTTCCACTGGTTCGGCCTAGAGGGTGACGAATTCTGCCCTAGGGTCCTCAGGTCATTCAGCGCCAGCTCTAGGAAGGGGTGGGGCTGTGGTTACCGAAAGGGCTTCACGTCGTTGCTGGCGATTGGTGGATTTGACTACCGAAGCGTAGCAACTTCGGGCACCAAGTTGGTCGTCGCGCACCGTGCCCGTGCCATGAATAGTAGGGAACCTCAGCATCAACATGTGTGTGGAAATGAAGACCCTCATTTGTGCCAAAGCGGGGCATCCAAGAATGACGTTGTAGGCCGTGGGACAATCGATGATTAGGAAAGGAGTGGTGACCGTGGCTCGTTGGGGTGCCGAACCAATGGAGATGGGGAGGTGGATGCTTCCAATGGGTTGGACGACATTGCTAGAAAAGCTCACAAGAGGTGTGATGCTTCTGTCAAGCAAGTGATCAGGGACCTGGAGTTCGTTGAACGCCTCTGCAAACATGACACTGACCGAATGATTAACGGGTCATCATGGAGAAAGATGACACCACGCTTCTCCTCATCGCTGACGGTAATTGAGGCCCAGCCTGATTTGGACGTCTTCGACATGTGCCCATGCTCAGTACTGAAGACTTGATGTGCGTAGGAAGATCGGGCATAATGTTGATGGAGTTGTTGGATGTTCCAGCCAAGGTGGGGACGTCACTGATGGTGGAGATCATGTTGATCTAGCACTGGTGAGGGTTCGGGAGAGGTGGGAGGTTGTGGACATACTTGTCTAATTTCCCTTCATGGATGAGTCCTTGTATGATGCTGCGCAGAGCGATGCAGGATTTCGTATCGTGGCCGTTGAATTGGTGAAAATGGCAGAAGACACCCGTGGGTCATCGAGGTCTATAAGGATGGGGATGGGCTTTGGCCAAAGCTCCAAGATACAGTCCCTGTAGATCTTGGTTAGGGTGTGGGGTCGATCCTTCGGTGGGGAGATGTGGAGAAGCCTCGACTTGGTCGCCTCTGAGTGAAGGCAGCCTTTGTCCTTGTCCGGCCTAGACTGAATCGAGGCGCTATGATGGGAGACAACTGATTGGTTTAGTTGGGTGTGTTTGACATCCTGGGTGAGGTTCTGCTGGATGAATTGGTGTTGTGTGTTCTCCCAATTACGCTTCAAGGCTCGGCAGTCGTGCTCCAATTCGACAATCTTGGTACGAAGGTGTTCGTAGTTCTCTGTCATTTTTGCGACACTGACATGAAGACGCTCCACCTCGGCCTGGAGGTGCGCATCAGTCGAGGGTTTCTTTCAGGAGGAATCCCCACGAGGGGTATGGTGTTGGGTATCATGGCTAGCTTCACTCGACATAGCGGAGTGTAAGGGGCTAAAGAGATGACGGGGTCGAATGGGGTATGGAGCCAGCGAAACTAGTAGAGAAGTGGGATTCGGAAGTCGTTTCCCACAGACAGCGCCAAGTTGTTGATGCTCTTTTTGGGAGGGTCAACTTAGGTAAATGAGTGTTGGATCCTCAGCAGGGAGATAAGGTTGTGAACCTTCGGCACAGAGGGGTCCTGCCTAAGGAAATGAGAGAGAAGCAATCATCAAGCTTCGAGCACCGGTGTGGTACCTGCCGAAGGCTCTCCAATGCTTAAGTAAGCTATATGTGATAATTTTGGCAGAGTAACAGTAAAGGTGAAAAATAGTTACCCTTTTTACTTGGGTACTGTTCCCTATTTATAGGGAAGTGAGAATGAAAGTTTTGCACAAAGTTTCAATGTGGGACTTGGGTACTGTTCCCTATCCATGGTTCTAGGTTCTGTAGTTAGGAGCTTCGGCAGGTGGTTGCCGCTTCCTAAGGAGGGCCTTCCTTTGGTAGGTTAAGAAGGTGATGATGTCATTTGTCTTCTAAAGGCTTATCTGTGCGTCTTTTTGGAGTGTTTCTTTCCTTTGGCAGCTGGCGTATCTGCTCAGGTACCAGTTGTCTAAAGCCAAATACGCTTGGTTGATTATGGTGTAAACAGATAGGGTTGCGCACACTAAGTCTTTGTAATTAGAGCCATAATTGTTGCTCTTCATGTTTAGACAATGAATTCTTTGCATATGTGAGTTAGGTCAATTGGCCAAGGCACTATGTCATGTGCCCTGAACTCAAATTTCATCCCCTCTTTCATTATTAGAGTAGTTTAGAATATTGTAAAAGAAAAAAATGTGCCAATGGGTTCCCACCACAATGGTGGTAGATTCCCCCTCCCTTCCATGGCACCCAGGATCAAACTCCAGTGGGGTTTATTTCCTCCAATGTAACCAAAAATAAAGAAACTCCAGTGGAGTTTCTTTCCTCCAATATAACAAAAAAATAAAGAAGAAAAAAATTTATTATTTTTTTAGATAGGTAAAGATTAATATAAGAAGATATAACATGAAAACGATAATAAGAAGTGTCAACGGGTGAATTTATACCTAACGGATTAAGACATAATCACACACACAACACAAGTGTTTGAGTGGTTCACCCATAATGGGGCTACATCCACTATAGTTTATAATTTTGTATTTGTATTTGAATATATAGATTACATTGTACATGGGAGAGATATGGGGAGAGAGGCTTGAGAGCTCTAGTAGAAGAGAAATCGAGAGCTTGGGAGAGCTTTGGACCAGTGGTGGATCTGTGTGAAGGGCAGGGTGGGTGCCCGCCCATCCAAAGTTTTTTTCATTATTTAAAAACCTATATATGTTATATGGGCAGCCCAAGTTTAAAAACTTAAAAGCTAACCCAATATACACACGCCCATCCAACTTCAAAGTGGTCCCAGCTTTTGTCTTTCGGCACACCAACTTTTCTCTCTTCTATTCTACAGACCCGATGACAACAGCATCCTTTTTCCCTCTTTATTTTCTGCATCTTCCTATTTTATTGGTTGGGCAGTGGGCAATTTGGCAAAATCTTGTCCTCTCCTTTCTACAACAACAAGTAATTTCTAATTCTCTCATTTTCTATACATCTTTAATTATAGTTTTAATTTAAAATTCAATATTCTAGGGTTTACTTAGGGATTGAATTATAATTTTGTGATTTTGTTGAAATTAATTAGGGCTTTGATTTTAGGAATTTTGTTGAGATGTTTCAATGTTTGATTTGTTCTTTGTTGATATTGTTGAGATGCTATTATTATTAGAATTTGTTTGATTTTTTGTTGGTATGTTTGATTTAAATTATTTATTTTACATGTTATTCATAAGTTATCTTTGATTATGTCGGATCACAACCGGAATCCCAAGAGAACAAAAAACTTGTTCTCCTTTTTAAAGAAAAAGAATGATGGGTCATCATCTAGTGCATTGCCTTCTAGCTCTTCTTTATCTATTCCAATATGTGATGAGCAAAATCTTCCCGAGTCTCCCATTATCAAGCCTCAAGTTGAAAGAATTGAATCTCAAAGAGTCGATGATTATCATGATTTTAATATCAATTATCTTGGGCATGACCCTCCATATTGAAAGAGACTTTGCTAATAGTATCACTAATGCATCAATAATTGAGGAATTTAAGACTTCTAAGTCTCGTAGGGTAAAATTTTAGATTAATTAGTGATGTTTTGTATTACATTTAGTTGTGGTTTTTGTTTTTGTTGTTAAGCTTTTATTTTTATATAAATATATTTGAGGGTAAGGCTTATTACGTTCCCCCTGACTATGTGTATTTTTTTTTTTATTATTAATGAAATTCACTCGTACCGTCGAGTTTAGTATGTAAGTTCCGCCCAATTGGCTTTCCAATCCTGGATCCGCCACTGCTTTGGACAACTATTGGAGAAGTGGCAGTTGCTGGCCCTTGGCTTGGAGGTGATGAGCTCCCTTTGGAGTAGACAAGGTTGATTGATGGCTGAGACATTTGCATGCCCCCCCTTAATTTAAGGTATTGGGCATTGAGAAGGCATAGGAGGGGGCATAGCTAGCTACTCTTTGTTTGGTGGGATGTGACGAATGTCAAGCAAGAGTTATCCTTTAATTGGTGGGATTTGATTCATATATATATATATATATATATATATTTAGACAAGAATAACGGCAATGATGATTTGGATTGAAAGAGAGATTCACCGTTTATACTTGCAAGTTTTATTGAGCCGCGTAAAGCCGCCTGATAATAAGATACCTATCAATCAGCAAGAATATTGTGTCTATTTCTCCCTCTTACATTGACGTTTTCCTCCGATTGAATTCAACTTATATGATGGAAATTAAATCTATATGGCCTTTTTAGCTCCTCTGGGAGTTGGCCAATTGTTAAAGTTCGAGATATAGGGGGCATTTGCTGGTGTAAATCTGCTGACTGGATTTTGCACAATAACATTGATTTTGAACTTCTGAAGCATTTCATCATGAAACACTATTTTTTTAAAGTCGGTAATGTAGCTCAACTAAGATGGGTAGGTCTCTTCTCTTCCCTGATTTCTTTTTTTTTTTTAGTACAAGTGATAGTCTAAATTACAGAGAATGAGGTTTCTCACACGCACAACCACTGTACCATGGGAGTTCGAACATGAAATCACTAGTCTGTAAGTCAAAGCCTTTTTCTACTAGGCTAGACATGTTGGGTCTCTAATTCTTTTTTGTATGAGCAAAGTATTTTACTTTTTTCTTTTTTAAATCTGGGTTCATTTATATTAAAGCAAGTTATTTACATACACTAAATTTGCAATTACATTTTATTTTTATTTTTATTTTCTGCTTGACGTAACCCTAGTTAATTAACCTGCAAAGCCTTGACCAAAAAAAAACCTGCAAAGCATCTACAAGAACAGTCTTTGGATCGGTAAGCAAAGTTTTATTAGGTTGTTTGTTGTGATGTTTCTAAACCACTTCACCAAAAATCTAGACTCTGATGAAGGTTTCCCATAGGCCCTGTAAGTCTAAAGTTTTCCATAGGTAACCAAACTCCACCAACCAGACACCACCTTCTTTTGGCTCTTGCTTTCCTCCAACCTCCATTTCTCAGGCTCATCTTGTACATTAATTTCAATTTCTTTTTCTCATCCATTTTCCAGCAGAATATTAGCTGAGCTCAAAAAAATTATGGCAACTTGCTTTAAGCAGCAACCGCAGCCAAGCATGAATAATGGAGATGACTCAGTGATACTCTTTTCAGCCTCAAACTCCCCTGAAGAATCCACCAGCCCTGCCTCTTCTTTCTACCACTCATCTCCACCACCCCACCATTCCAGCAATAACCCAACTTACAAGCTCACAGTACAAAACCTTTCCCACACTTTTCTCCCAAGTAAGGGTTTTATAACCACTTCATTTTGTAATCTGGTGCAAAAGAAGCCTACGCCAGTTAGCATTCTCAAGTCTGTCTCTTTCTCTGCCACAAGTTCTGAAATTCTTGCCATTGTTGGCCCAAGTGGCACTGGAAAATCTACCCTTTTAAGAATAGTATCAGGGAGGGTGAAAGATAATGATTTCGATCCCAAATGCATCTCGATCAACGATCATCAGATAACTAGTCCTGCTCAATTGCGAAAGATATGTGGATTTGTTGCACAAGAAGATAATTTGCTTCCTCTGCTAACTGTGAAGGAAACTTTGATGTTTACTGCCAAGTTTAGGCTCAAAGGTATTGGTGCAAAAGAGAGGGAGGAGAGGGTAGAGAGGTTAATGCAAGAGCTCCGTCTTGTACATGTCGCGGATAGTTTCGTTGGAGATGAAGAGAACAGAGGGATATCTGGTGGAGAGAGGAAAAGGGTATCAATTGGTGTTGATATGATTCATGATCCACCAATTTTGCTCCTTGATGAGCCAACTTCAGGCCTAGACAGCTCTTCAGCTCTTCAAGTCATTGAGATGCTTTCTACAATGGCCAAATCAAAGCAAAGAACTGTGGTTTTATCAATACACCAACCCAGCTATAGAATTCTCTATCACATCCCTAGCTTTTTGATCCTCTCTCATGGCTCTGTTGTCCATAATGGTAGCATTGAATTACTCGAAGAAACAATAAGCAAATTGGGACTGCAAATTCCAGTGCAACTTAATGCAATAGAATTTTCCATGGAAATAATAGAGACACTGGAAGATTCGTATTCGAGAACTGATCAAATATCTGAGACAGAGAACAAAGAACCATACTCCTACTCATCATGGCCAGAAGAAGAAATTGTCAGAGATCAACAAGATAGCAGAAAGATTGGTACATATTATTTTTCTAATTTGTATGAGATTATGTTTTTGTGCTCAAGATTTTGGAAGATCATTTATAGAACAAAGCAGCTGTTCTTGGCGAGAACAATGCAAGCTCTTGTAGGAGGATTTGGATTGGCTAGCGTATACATGAAAGTGAGGAAGGATGAAGAAGGAGTAGCAGAGCGGTTGGGCCTCTTTGCTTTCAGTCTCAGTTTTCTCCTCTCTTCTACAGTTGAGGCGCTACCGATATACCTTCAAGAGCGAAGTGTTTTAATGAAGGAAGCCTCAAGGGGTGCCTATAGAATCTCCTCTTACATGATTGCCAATGCCTTTGTCTTCCTACCCTTCTTGTTTGCAGTGGCAATTCTCTTTTCTGTTCCTGTGTATTGGCTTGTAGGACTCAATCCCTCTATTGCTGCCTTTGCTTTTTTCACTTTCGTGGTTTGGCTCATCATTTTGATGGCTAGTTCCCTGGTGCTCTTTTTGAGTGCAGTCTCTCCTGACTTCATATCAGGAAATTCTCTTATCTGCACAGTTCTTGGAGCCTTCTTTCTCTTCTCTGGCTACTTCATTCCGAAAGAGAGCATACCAAAATACTGGCTCTTCATGTACTATGTTTCCCTTTATAGGTATCCGCTGGACACACTGCTGATAAATGAATACTGGAGCATTCGAAGCGAGTGTTTCTCTTGGCATCCTCAAGATTACTCCCACTCAAAATGTTTGTTGACAGGCAATGATGTGTTGAAGAGTAGGGGACTTGACAAGGACACCAGATGGACCAATGTGGGGATCATGTTCGGCTTCTTTGTGCTCTATCGTGTGCTTTGTTGGATAATTCTGTCTCGAAGGGCTTCGAAAACAACAATCTAGCCAGTTAACTTACAGTATCAGATTATTAAGGATCTTTTAACTTCCACATTGTGCTCTATAATTTAAGGCTGGAGGAAGAATATGCAGAAGAATAGAGAGGGAGAAACAAAACATGTACTGTAGTTCTGTTTAATCTTTCTTCCATGTACAAAATAAGATGATTACATGGCTTCATTCAGGCTCTTCAAATCCCTGCATTCATTCCATTACTAAATTTTAGGAAACTTATTCATAACATTATCCCCCTTAATGTGCCTTACTACAAGTCTTCTTTCGGCTGTAGAAATATTTTACTTTTACTTTAGGAAGCGGCTCCATCTGTGAAAAATGTTCACCCTCTTTTCTTCTGTAAAAGTTTCAACTCCATTTCAAACAAACACCATTCTCATCCAAACTGCTAGAGAAGTCACTACTGCGTCTAATTTTAAAATCGTATTCAGCTTCAGCTGCTGCTGCAGAGGATTGAGCAACTGATTGTTGCTTCTACGAAGCCTATCCTATATATGTCATCATCTTCTACATAACACGACCACCCCACCCAAGCTAATCAATTGCAACCAAAAATTTGCAGAATAAATAGTGTTGAAATGAAGATGGTCAAACTATTTATGACGCTAGTTTGTAGGTAGGGTGATTACTAATATAGAACTAGTAAAAACAATATTAAAATGTGTGATGATCATGCCAATATACTCGGAAATCATAAATCAACATAATATTTTCATTTTTGTTTGTTGTCAGGTCGGGATGAAGACGAGGATGCGTCAGTTTGCCTTTTTGTGTTGGTTAATGCTTAGGGTTCTTTTTATATAAAAAAACAGGGCTATGGCTTGGTTTTTTTTGTGTGTGTGTGTGTTAAGAATTGGGCTTGGGCTCAATAATACCGGTGGCAGGGTTTTGAAGCCATGTTTGGTACCATTCGGAATGTTGAAAAGTCCAAATGAGTTTTCTTCTACTCTCTGTTTGATAATTGCGCAGAATAATTTTTAAATGACGGAATATAGATCTTTATCGTTTAATTTTTTTTCAATTAATAATTTTAGTGTTTGGATTTATATATGTTGAATTTTGTAATTACAGTGAAAAACGAATTCCTACTCAATAAAAATTGTGAAATGTTGCATATTTTGGCATAAATTAAACTCAGAAATCCCGATATCCACAATTTTCACAATTTTTTCCACATGTCATTTAATAAGTTACAATGTTAACCGAAAAAAAAAATGTTGCCAAACTATGGAAATATCAATTTCTCATCTTTAATTTCCAAATTTTAGCTAAATCCCGAGTTATTTTCCTCCATCCAAACGGAGGCCTATGGTTTTGGCTCCATAGATTGGCCTATCTAGGGATCATCATTTGGCATGTGGGCCGAAGGGCCAATGCCGGTCCTACCCGATGGTTAGGCATGTTCAACTCGGCCCACTTTAAGGTTGGGTAGGGCTTGGGCTTAGGATTTGAAGCACTTGCCCCGCATGCCCCATCTCAACTAGGCTCACCCACAACCCTTTTTTTTAAAGATTTAATTGGTGCACTCCCTAACCTCATTTTATACTTAATCAAAATAATGTAATATGTATGATAAACTAATAAACTTCTTATTTTCTTTACACATGTTATAAATTAAGCTAAGTTTTTCAATGTTGTCTAAAATTTTGTACAAACAATCAATATATACATTATATCTCTTAGTGCCCCTTTTTAGCCAAGTTTAAATTCAATGGTTCAATAAAGAATTTGAAAGCTTATTTTGGTTTTATTAATTCTAATGGCACAAATTGCTTTAATTTTCATCATGTCAATCCTAGTTTGGGATAGAAGTAACACGTTTTCATAAGATTAATTTTTAGGTATAATATTTTTTTAAAATATATTGGCTATTGGTCTAGGTTTGGTAAAAGAGTTTGGCTATTATATTTTTGTTTTCTTAAGTTATGTAGTAATCTATACTATAGTTTAAGGGAAGACTCTTTATCCATGACTTTTTGACAAAAACTGTGTAACAAAAAGATTTAAAAGACTTAGAAATAAAATATTTTTTTTTTTTTAAAAAAAAGCCAGTCAGTTTAGGACCATGGCGGCCTGCCTCAAGAAAAAAAAAAGCCCATAAAACCCGAGCCTGACCCAAACCCAAAATTTCAGGCCAGCCTGGCTCTGCCCTACCCAATGACGAACATTGTGACGCTCCCTTAAAGAAATGCTTATTTGTGAAGTGTACAAAAATGAAAATATTTTCAAAAATATGTACCTACGTGTTTAATGCACGAATTTTCTAATAAGGTCCACATGTTATGTTTTTTTAATTGTTTACATTAGGTTTTTTTTGAGTGCTGCTAAATGAACCCTAAAATTAACTGAGTACACCCTAACATTTTAATCAAAATGTAAAATTAACTAAATATACCCTATTTAACTACCAAAAATAGTCATGGTACACCATAATACACTCTATCACACAACACCAAACCCAAATGATGATGATGTAGATAGATCAGTTAAATTAAGAGTACTGCTAAACGAACCCTAAAATTAACTGAGTACACCCTACCATCAAACTATTTATTGAATTACTAATTTATCCTAATAAAAAATGACCAAAAAGGATATTTTGAATTGTGAAACAAGTGTAATTTTAATAAGTACACCATACTCACCATATTCAACCCTAATCAAACATAAACAAAAAACTCTACTCCAAAAACTATGTTATTTCCTTTTATTTTACATTAAAAAAAGATTAAAAAACCTCCAAATACCAAGCGAGTTCATACCTGCTTACTTGGAATTGAAACTGGAATTTGGTAATTATGTATTGAAATTCTAAAAAATTGAAGAAGCCCAATTCAATTTGGGTGAAAACTAAGAAAATAAAGATTGAAACTTTTGGGATTTGAGTTGAATAATCTGCTTACCTGGGAAAAATATATAGAAATCATATTCCACTATGTGGTTGAGCAAGGTAGATGGGCTAAGGAAGGCCCATTTAGTGGTTGAAGGAGAAAAAGCCAGGCACACTGATCATATAAAGATAGGATTTCCTAGATGCATCCCAAGAAGGTCATCACGATACATGCATCCCTAAATTGAACTTTTTATCTTTGTTTTTGTCCGTTCTAATTTAAGATCCGGTAAACACCTGCCTTTGAATCAAAGCTTCTTAGCCATGATATCCGAATAATTTAGTATGCCACTTGACCTTGATAAATATTGTTACCAAATTCGAATAGGTTTGCTGCTGTGTGATAGAGTGGATCAGGGTGCATCCGGGGTATTTTTGGTAGTTAAATAGGGTGTATTTAGTGAATTTTATATTTTAATTTATATATTAGGGTGTATTTAGATCTTAAGATGTACTCAGTTAATTTTAAAATTCGTTTAGCAGCACTCTAAATTAAAGTCCCATTTTATGAAATGAACCCACTGAAACTAAGAGATAGGTCATAAATATGACCCAGATGATGACGATTCTTCTTAAATCTTTTTCAGCACAAAAGTTTTAATGCTATCACGAGAAGACCGTGGGTGGTATTTCTACTTTTCTCGTCTTTATGGTATGACTTTTTCTCATTGAATACGAGACGTATATGATTTGTTTCATCGAATTCCATACAGGCTATATGCGTGTTGAGTTGTTGACAGGGTGAAAGTGTAAAGAAAAATACAAAACGGTCTTTGACTCTAAATATAATTGACACTTGCAAAGTGATTGCGCTAGAAAAATATATAAGATTATTGTACGGCACCTATCACAGATTGGATTAATGTCAGAAGTTATAATTAATTTGAAGGAAATTGTTTGTCGTGGTGCCAAGTGTGGAAAGGTGACTTCTTTGCTGGATTTGATTGAATGCTTCCAAATTCCAACTACCAGAGAAGACAGAGGAGACTGAAATGCATTCACACTGGTATTACGTTTTGAAATCCTACTCAACACGAGAAGTGGAAACCCAAGTATGAAAATACCATGAGATCCACCAAAAAAAATGGTTCAATAAAGAATTTGAAAGCTTATTTTGGTTTTATCTATATATATAAAGCAAAAGGCAGAGAATGGTGAAACATTCAAAAACCCCAAATATGCCCTTTGTCTAAGAAAAAAATAAAAGCATACAATTTTAATTAAAAGAGGGTGAAATAGTAAAACGCCATTGATTTAAAATAAAAAAATAAAAGAAAATTAAAATCGTGCTGTGCTTAACTCGCAGGAGAAGACGGTTGCCTAGAAAAGAAGAAGAGCTGAAGAACGTGGAGAAAAAATCATGGGTTCAGAACCCACGAAGCTGGCGGTTTCCACAATTTCAGAACTCATCACCACCATGTTACTTATATTTTCTTCCTCCACTTTACTAGCACCCTTTGCTGCTTCAGAAATCGAAATTGCGAGCAACCACAGTGTACAGACTGGTCAGACCCAAAAACCTTCCTTTCTCATTCCACCCCACACCTGCTACCCCGTTCGAGCCCGTCACTGTTCCATTCGATCAAAGTTTGCGCTGCAACGCCGTCGATTTGCCCGAGTCCGATCACCGAGTTAAAGGTTTCGAGCCTGAGCAGATTTCTGTTTCGCTTTCTGCCAATTACGACTCTGTTTGGATCTCCTGGGTTACAGGTTTTGATTTTATTTTGTTTTATATTTTTTGATTTTGTACTTGGGTTTACAGCTGTAAGCTTTAAGCTTTATCGTAAATGGAATTTCTTGGCTTTGCAATTGAAAAGTTCATGAATTTTTGTTGCAGGGGAATCGCAAATTGGCTACAAGATAAAGCCATTGGACCCCAAAAGTGTGGCAAGTGTTGTTCGTTATGGGAAGCTGAGATATCCACCAACGCATGAAGCAGTGAGTTCCGCAAATCTTCTGCTTCTTTGAATTTTGTGGGTTTGCAATTGGGTTTCAGTTTCTTATAAATTTTTAATTCTTTTTCTGGGATTAATCTCTCTCTCTCTCTCTCTCTCTCTGTGTGAAAATAGATGCTCATTGAGCAACCCACAATCTAACAGCGGGATCTTTACTTCTCTCTCTCTCTCTCTCTAATTTTTGGTTCCTGATAGAATTTTTGCTTCAATTTCTGCTCTTTTAGGTTATTCAATGAAGAAAGCATTTAGGTTTGATCTGTTTACTATCTCTAATTTTTGGATCCTAATGAAATTTCTTTGATTATATATGTTGTTTCTCCAGAGCACCAATGAAGAAAGCATTTAGATTTGATGGGTTTGATGTCAATGGTATGCATCTCTCTCTCTTTAGCTTTTGCTTTCCCCCTGTTCGTTCATAGTCAGATTTGGTAATTTTATGCTAACCCCCTAGAAAGCATACATATATTGCTCATGTTTCCGTATATGCACACACATAGAGTGAGAGTGTCACGAAGACAATTTGAATAAATGGACAGAGATGGAGAAATTGAACATCTAATAGAAATACACGATTGCCTTTGTATTCCTAAATTTACTGTGTGTCAGTATAATTGCAAATACAACAATGTCCTTGAAGTGAATGCATTGCAGTAGATGAAACAATCACCTTAAATGATATGATATTATATGTACTCTTTCACATTCTCTCTCTGTGGCCAAAAAAGAAAAAATTCTTCATTTTGTCAATATCTTAAGGATAAGAAAACTTTATGTGGTGATTTTATACCTCGCTGATGTGTTGGCACTCATAATTCCAGCAAAACTGAAAAAGCAAAATTCAAGAAGTTCAGCTCTGCGAAACATCGGGAAAAAAGAACAGACAGCATTGAAAATCATACTATTTTCATACTAGAACGTAAAAATGGGATTATTATGTATTCAAGCAGGTTACTTACTGAAGAATTCTTTGTAGTTACACTGTTAGAATCCTGAAATTGAAGTATTTGCTTCAAGTTGATTTGTTGGTTGTATTTTGAGGCTATGTAATTATGTGGTTATTGTAGTTCATTCTAATTATTGTTTATTTATTTTTTTCAGTATGAATCACAGTTAAGCAGTCATCCAATTGCTTCAGGTATGGCTTATGAAAGTTAACAAGTTTTTCAAATCTACATGTCTTATTGAAACTTTGGAATTTTATCTCAACAGATTCAATCGTCTCTCACCTCTCTAACGTATAAGCAATCACTGAAGCAAAGAAGCAAAGATAACTTTCAGGTTAATGTTTCTTCATTTTGTTTTATTGACTTTTTTTTTTTCTTTTGGGTTCCCTCAAAATTCCTTCACAAAATGCGACTTGGCTCTACTACTACGTGTTTTCTGCTCTCTTTCTTTCTGTTTTTTTTTCCCTTGATTTAATCTCAGTCTTTCATGAAATTTTGATTGTTTCAGGAGAGCTTGGGTACGAAATCCAAATACGAGAAGCAGTCGTGAGCCCAAATTGTCTAACCATTCTTCGCTTTAAAGGTATAATTCATGATTGCCTCTCTATTCCTTATTCTCTTTCTAGCAGGTTTTACCATACTGTATGTAGCTAGCAGGTTTTACCATACTCTGTTAATTTTTTGGCACTGCCTCACTGTCATAATAATCAGTATTGTCGTTTTGAGATGCATTGAGAATGAATTTGGTTGATCTTTCAGTCAAGTTAATAGGACCACCATCATAACTTGAACAAAACAGATAAGTCTATCTGACAGGGATAACCTGTAGATTCAGCAGTGGAAAAGGCTCTCCTCTACCAGTTTAGTAGAACCTTATAAAATTTCCAGATTCCCTTTCTAAAATCTGTTAGTTTTCACCCTGACTCTATTGAGTTAATTTCCGAATCCCTGTCCCTTGGTCAATGGCTCAGGTTTTGGTGGTAACCATCCATTTAGGATTCGAAAAGGCCCAAGGTTCAATTGTTTCCAAGCAAAGAACATAAAGAATGACAAGTTTCCATATCGTTTTCTAATGTTCTTACACATGCGTGTACCATTTCTGCAGGCAAATCTGAGCAATGCTCTCTTGGAAGGTGCACTTTCCACAGGCAACACATCTTTCAAAGGATCAAACATTACGGGTGCAGGTAATAAATTTGCTCAATCATGATATTTTTGATAGCCTTGACTTGGCCCTTATCATTAGGAACTTCATCTCCAGGTGTGCTTGAATCCATGGGAGTTGTGTTTAGTACTACTAAAATGAGAGTGTCCACTATTATTTGGGTTAAATTGGGAAATTTGTTATATACCTTGGTGGTTGTTTATACCTTTTGCTTGACTTACAAGCTGTTTTTAGATTGTTTTGTTTATCTGATTAGCTGTGTAACTTAGGATGGTGTTGGTTTTCATGCAAACTGACTAAAAAAATGGGTTTAGATTTTCGTATAAAACAAATGAAAAATATAAAAAAAGCAATGCAAACAAATAGAAGAAGGCATTCAAGTTAAAAACTTCACTTAGGAAATGGTTTTATATCATTTTGTAAAATGAGTCTTTTAGGATTTCGATTTATACTCTGACAAACTTTGCTTCTTTACTGCTCTGCCTACTCTTTTCAACTCATTCAATTGGTTTCAATTTGATTGATTTTAAACCTACATTTCTCAACCAGTTGTCTTCATCACCCAAATAAAAATGTCCAATTGGTTACATGTTTTAATTTTGGGTTTTGTTTTCATTTGTTTTCTTTTGTTTCTGTTGAATTGAAATTACCCCCATTTTGATGTTGCTCCTAATCTCATGTTGCAGGATTCTCTTCCAACGATCTATCCATTGCTAGGTATGGGTGTACGCCCGCATTCACCTACCTTTACATTACTTTCTTCGTTTGCTAATTATACTTTTTTACCTAATAAAGCAACAAGCAGCTCAAAGAAGAACAATGAAAACATTGAACAGAGAAAATCATTTTGCTTGCTCCTTTGTATTCGATTATTATTGTACAAACCAAAACAATGAAGACTACAACCTCGACATGCTCAAGGTTGAACTTTGCAATATATGTATTATATTTTGTAATTAATTAATAATTTGTATTAATAACCAATCTTTTGTATTAATAATTTATGTACCCTTATTTGATTTATATAAAAAGTTCATTTTCAACATATGAGTTAATGCCTTAACTTCAATTTTATGTAAAGGTTTAAAAAAGATATACAAATTGTCTTAATAATTGATGTACCCTTATTCGATTTATATAAGAAGTTCATTTAGAGAGGAACGTGTGGCGCAAGTGGTCTTGATCGTTGCATGTCTTCCTCCTATGTGCATATTATGTAAATATTTATGTCCATAATCTAAAACTACGATGTTGTGTAGAATGAAAATATTATGTTACGAAAAATTATTTGAGATTTTCCTATTAATGTTGGATTAATTGTTTTCCTATTGATGTAGGATTTGCATTGGATAATATTAATGTGTGGGTAATTAATTGAATAAGAATCCCCCTAGCTCCTAAAGTTCATTAGACTAGCCTCCCTGCACGCGCTTCCGCGCGTGCGAGAGGCTTTTTTAATCACGCGCGCTACGCGCGACTTCCAATGTTCCGTAAATATTTTGAACGCAATTGTATTTATATAAATGTCCGTTTCCACAGTTTCATATTTTAATCGCGCGCGTGTGATATATCGTCGTCTTAAAAGTTTTCCTTTATCCCCCGGATTTTTCTAGACGTCCATCTTAACAGTTCACATGCTATAAAAGAAAAAAAGAAACTGCTAAGATAGATGTCTATAAAAATACGGGGGATAAAGGAAAACTTTTAAGACGACGATATATCACACGTGCGCGATTAAAATATGAAACTGTGGAAACGGACATTTATATAAATACAATTGCGTTCAAAATATTTACGGAACATTGGAAGTCGCGCGTAGCGCGCGTGATTAAAAAAGCCTCTCGCACGCGCGGAAGCGCGTGCAGGGAGGCTAGTTAATTATAATGGCACAAATTGCTTTAATTTTCCTGATGTCAATCCTAGTTTGGGATAGAAGTAACACATTTTCATAAGATTAATTTTTAGGTATAATATTTTTTAAATATATTGGCTATTAGTCTAGGTTTCGTAAAAGAGTTTGGCTATTATATTTTTGTTTTCTTAAGTTATGTAGTGATCTATACTATTGTTTAAGATAATACTCTTTATATCCATCACTTTTGACAAAAACTGTGTAACAAAAAGATTTAAGACTTAGAAATAAAATAATTTTTTTTATAAAAAAAAACCGGTCAGTTTAGGACCATGGCAGCCTGCCCCGAGAAAAACAAAGCCCGTAAAACCCTAACCTGACCCAAACCCAAACTTTTAGGACAGCCTAGCTTTGCCCTACCCAATGATGAATGTTGTGACGCTCCCTTAAACAAATGCTTATTTGTGAAGTGTACAAAAACGAAAATATTTTCGAAAATATGTACCTACGTGTTTAATGCATGAATTTTCTAACAAGGTCCGCATGTTATGTTTTTTTAATTGTTTATATTAGGTTTTTTTTGAGTGCCGCTAAACGAACCTTAAAATTAACTGAGTACACCCTAATATTTTAATCAAAATATAAAATTAACTAAATACACCTTATTTAACTACCAAAAATAATCATGGTACACCTAATACATTCTATCACACAACACCAAACCCAAATGATGATGATGATAGATAGATCAGTTAAATTAAGAGTGCTACTAAACGAACCCTAAAATTAACTGAGTACACCCTACTATCAAACTATTTATTGAATTACTAATTTATCCTAATATAAAATGACCCAAAAGGATATTTTGAATTGTGAAACAAATGTAATTTTAATAAGTACACCCTATCACCATATTCAACCCTAATCAAACATAAACGAAAAACCCTACTCCAAAAACTATGTTATTTCCTTTTATTTGACAATAAAAAAGATTAAAAAACCTCCAAATACCAAGCGAGTTTATACCTGCTTACTTGGAATTGAAACTGAAATTTGGTAATTGTGTATTGAAATTCTAAAATATTGAAGAAACCCAATTCAATTTGGGTGGAATTTGGTATATGCGTGTTGAGTTGTTGATAGGGTGAAAGTGTAAAGAAAAATACAAAACGGTCTTTGACTCTAAATATAATTGACACTTGCAGAGTGGTTGCGCTAGAAAAATATATAAGATTATTGTACGGTAACCTATCAGAGATTGGATTAATGTCAGAAGATATAATTAATTTGAAGGAAATTGTTTGTCGTGGTGCCAAGTGTGGAAAGGTGACTTCTTTGCTGGATTTGAGAGAAGACGGAGGAGGCTGAGATGCATTCACACTGGTATCACCTTTTGAAATCCTACTCAGCACGAGAAAGTGGAAACCCTGGTCTAAAAATACCATGAGATCCACCAAAAAAGTAACACCTCTGTGATCAATGTAAACATAGATTAGGGTTCTGTGATCAATCTAAATATAGATTTGGGTTGAATATGGTGAGTAGGGTGTACTTAATAAAATTATATTTATTTCACAATTCAAATATATCTTTTTTGATCATTTTATATTATAGTAAATTAATAATTCAATAAATACTTTGATAGTAGGGTGTACTCAATTAATTTTAGAGTTCGTTTAGCAACACTCTCTTTTTTTGTTCTTGTTGGCACTAAAACTGAACAGATAGAGATGAGTGCAACTTACAAGTGAGATGGACGATCGAGAGATCGATTGAGTGTTCGAAGGTAGATTCTTCCTGTCTTCGGGTGCTGATCCTGAATAGAAGGAAGCCAAGACTCGTAAGGTCTATGAAACCGGTGTGGAACCAGCCTAAGACCCTCCGATGCCAAAGTAAGTTTGTTTTCTAAGAGCTTTTGCTTGTTGACAAGATATTAGTATAAAAGTCAAGCTGAAAAGTCTTACCCCTGTATTGTAGTGAAGGGGCTTATTTATAGAGGGAATTTTGTATGCTCTTAGTACTCAATTTCGATGTGGGACTCGTGGGAGGGCCATGTGAGGTTGACACGAGTCTTTAGATATTTCGGGCGGGTGCTTCGAGGTTGATTCTGTATAATCGGTAAGGGATGCCGATTGTAGATAAGGCTGGGCCTGTAGCGACTGTTTGCGGCTTTGAGACAATGCCATCGGTAGCCGATGCCGATTGTCCGAGGCCTTGGGTACTTGGGTGAGTTTCTACGATCCACGTGTCGTTGTATGGGTGGAGGGTTAGATATGGTACAGTCACATGGTATATCTTATATATGTGTTATAAAATGCATATTTATTGATACTATCCCTAAAATGGGGAAAATAAACCCTGTAGTCCACCCATATTATAATACGTGTACAAAATATACCACGTGACCATATTATCATAGTATTCTACAATTTCTTCTTTGAAACGGGTCATGTGTGTAAGCTTAAAATATAAATAATATGTCCATTTTCTTTAGAAAGATTGTCATAGCACTTCCAACTATTCTAATACACGAAAAATATATAAGAAAACGAACACATTGTCTTGATCAATTGACCTAACCCACAATTACATGATTTTATTCATTTAATTTTTGTTTACCACCGAGTATTGCGGCAATAACGTTCTTTTTGTTTTTGGTCTGATTGACTCGTCATGGCGTACACATACAATTTTCGTTTTTTTTTTTCCACAAATATACATACAATTGTTGATTATCCGACTTTTCAAATAGTCTTTTATGCAAGATTCAGTCAGTCCGTATCCGACCTTTCAAACCTCCCAAAGTGCTGTGTCCGAAAAACAAAAAGAAGAAAAACCTTTCTATAGCAGGCGTTGAAAAAAACCTCCCAACTCTTTCTTCTTCGCCCGCTCCAACTCCAACAGACTCCGAGGAGGAGGGTGTTTTCAGTTAGAAAGTTCCCAGTTTGTACAGGTTAATCTCTTTTCTTCTGCATTCATTTCTCTTGTAAGTTGTTTCTTCAGTTATAAACTTTCTTCAGTTATCTTCATTTATGTGCTTCTATCTCTCTGTTTTAAGTGTGTCCATTTTATTATTTTTACTTTAGATCTGTGTGTCAAGTTAATAATCCTCTGAATTCTGGCTCAAGTATGACTTTTTCCTCTTATTTTTGGTTGAACTAATGGGATTGTGTAGTTCTGAATTGTTTAATTTAGCTTGTTGATTATTTATTTATTTATTTATTTTTTTTTTTTTTGTAGTTTTGGAATTAATTCATTTTATTGCTTTTTGGCAATGTGGCTCTGGCTCTTCTAACATCAAACCATACCTTGACTTATTAGTTTCTCTCTTGTAATGGTAATGCAGAATAGTCCATTGCTCTTTTCTGGGTTCTGATTGAGTCAGTAGAAGTTTGGGAAAGGATAGCATTTAAAGGGTTTAGAGTTTGCATTACTTGTAATTGAGCTGTGCAGTGGTGGAGGATTTTGCTTGGCCAAATTGGTTGGTATTCAAAAGATTTTTGTAGGTAGCAGAAATGACTTCTGTTGAATTTTGAGGATTTACAATCCGTATTCCTAATTGAGTGACACATAAAGATGATTGGGAGAAAAATCATGGGGCGTGCATCAGCAATACTTTTGGTGCTTTTGGCACTTGGGTTTTTCTTTGCTTCTTATAATTTGTTAACCTTGGTAATACACAACAAGACTTCGTACTCGGGGCTTTTTGGGGTGGATCAGTTGATAGAGCCCGTGATTCAGAGGGCGAAGAATTCGAAATATCATGTTGCTCTTACAGCCACTGATGCTCCCTATAGCCAATGGCAGTGTCGGATTATGTATTACTGGTACAAGAAGGTAAAAGATATGCCTGGATCAGATATGGGAAAGTTCACACGAGTTTTGCATTCTGGAAATGCAGACAATTTGATGGAGGAGATTCCAACAGTTGTGGTTGATCCACTTCCAGAGGGTTTGGATCGGGTGAGAGTTTTTTTGACACTGTTGTTTCAGTTATCTCTACTTCCTTTTAGATTTATGTAGGTTGGAATTTGCTTCACTTATGCTGTTTCTGTATTTTTTCAATTGATCTCATGAGCTAGTTGTCTCTTCTTCAATTCTCTTTCCATGACAATGATTGATGTAATTTTTAAGGGATTATTGTTTATAGACTGTTTCATCAAAAGTGTATTTAAGAAATGAATCTGCAGATATCAAATTAAAAAAGGTTGAACAAATGTTCATCATGGAGAGCAAGAATGCAATTAATATCTCATAAAACATGAATTCCCTCTATCACCCCATTTGAAAAGAAAATCACACTTATGGGAGGAAGTGACTCAAATCAATTTGATTGAGGCTTTTCAATTACATAAATGGTAAGTAAATTGTCATTTGAATAAAAGGACAGATATATACTAGACAGATTCATCCTTACAGAAGGTGTCATCAATACGACAAGAAAAAGGAGGAAGGAACTGATGAAAGTTGTAACATCTGGTTGGATTGACATTGTTTTGTAAAAGTGTACTTATGTTGCTGTGCCAACACTTGTACTTAACTTGTTTCCCCCATTTAACTAAAGTGTACTCATAGATTTATGGGTTGCTAATAACATAGAATTTTCTTTCCTATTGCTTGTCATCAAACAGTTTTACTACTCAGTATCAGAGGAACAGATTTATATGCAAAGGAAAAGATCAAATGTCAACTATTTTTAACATAATAAACAAATTTACTTTGGCAGAAGTTGATGTTGAAGCAATCATATGCTAGAAATGCCCCTACATATTGTCAGTCGTAGAAGAGACATATATGTGATATGAAGCTTGTCTACATACCATTTTATGACATAGGGCTCCTAATTATTAGAATGGAGAATGAAATTAATCTGCTTGTCATCCATAATTGTTTGACGTATAATGGACAAAAATTATAACAATAACCGATTTTTATTTTATTTTTTATTTTTTTGTATAGTTTAATTCAAATACTCTTTGTTATTCATATTGTAGTCATTTTTATTTACTAAAGAATTCTGAGGTTTATAACATTATGATGTAGGACAGCAAGAACAGATAGGAAAAATAAAGAACTCATTTTTTTCTTTTTTGTATAGTTTAGTTCAAATACTCCTTGTTATTCATATTGTAGTCATTTTTATGTACTAAAGAATTCTGAGGTTTATAACATTATGATGTAGGGCAGCAAGAACAGATAGTGAAAATAAAGAACTCACTCTGGCCTTTGGCATCGCACCAAAGGTGTCCAGTAGAGAAATTAGAAAAATTCCGTCATCGCACTGGCCTTCAATGTCACGACGAAGGTACCTTGGGATCTCTCCAAGTCAACCTGTGCTTCACACACCAGCAGGAAATCACAGAACTTTGTGAAGCACAGGTTGACTTGGACTTGGAGTGATTCGAAGGCACCTTCGTGGTGTGATGCCAAACGCTGGTACGATGCCGGCATTTTTTTTTATTGTTCTACTGGACACCTTTGGTGCGATGCCAAAGGCCGGAGTGAGTTCCTTATTCTTCCTATCTGTTGTTGCTGTCCTACATCACATTAATTAGCTTAACCGGATTCTAATTGAAATGAAAGTTTCTCATGCAAAAAGATGAATTGGTATCCTAAATCTAATTGCATAGGAGATGTATGTTACTGGAGATTACTTGAACATCAAACCCCAGCATATAGTTCATTTTTGCAATGGGCTTCCCTTTTTGCTAATATAAATTTTTCTGACTTAAATTTAATGTGTATCCAGGGCTATATTGTCCTAAATAGACCATGGGCTTTTGTGCAATGGCTAGAGAAAGCAACAATCGAGGAAGAGTAAGCTTTTGTTGTTCCTTTTTAACTTTGTGCAAAACTTTCCTCTCTTCATTGATGAAATCAGAAAGCTGGTCTCTATCATGATCAATGCAGATACATTCTAATGGCCGAACCTGACCACATATTTGTAAATCCCTTGCCAAACTTGGCACATGGAAACAGTCCAGCAGGGTATCCATTTTTCTACATTAAACCAGCTGAAAATGAGAAAATAATTAGGAAATTTTATCCCGAGGAAAAAGGTCCTGTGACTGATATTGATCCAATTGGCAATTCTCCTGTAATCATAAAGAAGGTAAAATAATTTATTGCTAATGTAACTTTGTATTAATGTGATTATGAATGGTGGAACATTTGTTTTCATAGTGTGATTGTGAATGCACGAGGGTGTGTATGTAGGTGTGCTTTATTCATATCTTCATTGTAGCTATATTTGTCTTGTCATCAGGCTGACCATTTTACTTTTTGCTACAAACCATAATTTGAAATGAGAAAATAATTAGGAAAATTCATCCTGAGAAAACAGTCCTGTGACTGATATTAATCAGATTGGCAATTCTTCTTTGAATCATAAAGAAGGTAAAATATTGTATTGCTAATGTAGTTTATGAATTGAGGTGATTATAAATGATGAAACACAGATTCTTAATTATACATTACTATGTGTGCTGCATCTCTATACTTATATATGTATGCTTTAGTGCCTATATATACATCAGTACTTGTGCGTCATGTCCATACATGTGTATATTTATATATGTATGTATATATGTATGATTTATATGCATGCTTTATACATATCATCCTCGCATCATAATTATAGTTGTGTTGTCCATGATGCTGACGGTTATACTTTCCCTACAAAATCATACTTTTAAAATGTGTACTGACTAAGTTATCTACGACAGTCCTTGCTGGAGGAAATTGCTCCCACATGGGTGAATGTTTCTTTGAGAATGAAAGATGACCCAGAGACTGATAAGGCCTTTGGATGGGTGCTTGAGATGTGAGTAATAAGCTTCAATTGCTAGTTAATCTCCGTCCAATAGGTTGAGTATTTTATATTTGATGTTGGTGTCATTTCTCTGCTGAAATAAGGTATGCATATGCTGTAGCATCTGCATTGCATGGAGTGCGGCACATTCTTCGTAAAGACTTCATGCTGCAGGTTTGAATTTGAGTTTTATTTATTTTATTCATGTCATTATTATTTTTGTGGTTTTCCACTTTTGCCTCAAGTCATAAAAATATCTAATGTGCTTTAGTTTAAGCGTGCAGCCTCCGTGGGATTTGGAAGTTGGAAAGACGTTCATCATCCATTATACTTACGGATGTGACTATAATTTAAAGGTCTCTCTCTCTCTCTCTCTCTCTCTCTCTCTCTCTCTCTCTCTCTCTCTCTCTCTCTGCTTAAAGGCAGTTTGACTGTACTTGTTTCATGATCTCTCTTCTGCATGAATTCGTTTAATTAATATAGTGATCTCTCATCTGCATGAATTCTTTTAATTACTCTGAATGGCTTTTCTTTTCTAACATTTAGGGAGAACTGACTTATGGCAAGATTGGAGAATGGCGTTTTGACAAGAGATCATATCTTAGTGGTCCTCCACCAAGAAACCTCTCCTTGCCCCCTCCAGGAGTTCCTGAAAGTGTGGTAAGTCTATCACTAATATGTTTTGAGGCATGTTGATTCTGTTTCACTGAGCCTGTGTGCTGAATGCTGCCATCAGTTGGCAAGAAAGAAAAAATGTTTTTAACAAATATTTTTCAGCTAAATGGCTGCATTAATTAGCTTATCTGTGTCTAAGGCTGCTTTAATTTTTTTCCCTACCCATAAGCATGGTTGTGAACAATGATATCAGAACAAGAAGGTTGAATCAGCTTTGCTTTCGTCTTATTAGTCGTGATTATAAATTGGTCTCAGTAATTGAGGCCAATGGAATTTTAAAAAATAAACAGAGATAGCCCTAATGCCATGAGATAGTGTCTGTACGAGTCATTCATCATCCAATCATCCAATACTTAGTTTGTCTTGGAAGTGAAGGCAAATTATGTAAAACAGACACTCTCTCTCCATTTAATTGATGTTACACTGATCCTCTCTCTCCAATTGATAGATGTTGCACTGATCTTGTTTGCAGATAAGGCTCGTGAAAATGGTTAATGAGGCTACAGCAAACATTCCTGGGTGGGACACATTAACTAGTGGCTGAGATGAAAAGTAAGATATAAGCCCATCAATTCTTTTCTTGCTTACTGATATGTTAAAGCCAGTCAGGGAGTGGGAGTTCTGTCGATACGGAATTTAACGTAGCAAAAGAATGTTATAGGTAGATAAGGAATGTCTTGATGAGTCAAAAAGGATCTTTTGTTGTTGGTGCTCTTTTACATACAGCCATGAAGGCTACTAAATTCTTTTGTATACGTTCACATGTTGGAATTACTTACACTTAATTGAAAGTTTTCAACAATAAGATTTCGGAGCCCTTGCTAATCAGAAATTAGTAAAGAAGGACAGTTTACTTTTCTGAGATGTTCGTAATTGTGAGTATCAGTTTAAGGTGTTTGTTGTGAAGGCTTTATGCCCTTTTATTAGTCTATAAAGTGCTGATAGTTTCCCTACAACAGAAAGCTTAAGATAGTATGAGCTACCGTTCCCTTAACGAAATGCTTAAAGTCCTAATAGCACTTCAGGAGTTTTGTATTCAAATTGATTACTCCAAATTCTCATAATCTATGTGATCAGACTTCTGTTCCTAACTTGAGTGGCTAAGAAGGGGATTAAACTGTACTTAAGACTGGAATTTTATTTATTTTTTCCTGCCCTGATACGAAAACACGGTTTAAGAACTTGTCTTTTAGCCTTTGTCTAATCAAATACACATATGTAAAAACTTTTCCAAGTCGAGATGGGAAAAATAAATTGATACACAAGCCCGCAAACTGAAGAATATAAACATCGTGAAATGCTAAACTTTCATTAGATAATTTAATTTCTTTCCTTGGATTTGTATAGATATAGAAAAAGATGACTGCCTTTTACATATGCACCTGGGGATCCACTACCAGTTTTCATTTCATCTATTTATGGTGTCTGGTTAACTATGGGTGATGGTCTTGTAGTAAGGGAGGGCCTCATCTGGACAATCTGTTCCTCACTAACTCCCATTCTCTTAGCATAAAGCCCTGCCTCGAAGAATCGTTTAACTGCGTCATCTGCGTATTCCTTCCCATCCTTGACGGTCATCTCCTTCCCTGTCTTTTTGGGGTAGCTTGTAAATATGTTATCTCCTTTTAGAACTGCTGCGAGTTGCGTCATCTCCTGCTGAAATTCAGTAAGCTTAGCATCTTCTTTAGGCTCACTTTTTCTGATCTTGACTGGCGTTGGTAGTTGCTCTGCTCAAAATTGCAAGCAATTGAGACAAACATAAGACACACTATGCATTTGCCATCCTAGATGGATGCATTAATATTACATATAATATTTTCCAGTTTATTAGAGAGTTGAATGTGACTAACCTGGGCAATCAGTTCTGGGTTCTGTCCGTGTTTGAACAATGCCTTCAAAGGTACCAGCCCATTCATCCCTCTTTGTTAAGGGTGCAGATAGGTTGAAGATCTTCCTAACTGTTGCTGGAATGGATGAGTGTTCAAATTCCGAAGTTGGAAATGGTGATCCGTTAGGTCCATGAAGGACTGCATAATCGATTCATTGTCATCGTCAATGGAGAAAATATGCTATTAACCATAGGCTTTTAGAAAGTTCTATACAGTTAGCCATGCAGGTTTCAACTTATTCTATTCTTGCTAGAAATCAAAGCTAATGAGCATTTGTTGCTAAGAAAATATTGACCGAATTCGGATGACAATGTAAACAGAGAGAAGTTTTGCTATTTTTATCTCTGCACTAACCAGCAAAATAAGGCAATCTATTAGGTTCCTGCAAAAATGCTTCTAACACTTTGAGGTATCAAACGGTTTAAGAGATTTTATCAGTTGGTTCATTTTGAAGGCATACTTTTTCCTACAACTTGGCATACTTTACTTTCCTCAAGAGTTTTATGTCAGTTAGTAAGACTTTATCTGCTAGCTTTTGTGTGGTGTGCTTGCCTATAACTTATCCCCAATTAACAATGTCAACAAACTCCTATCACTTTATGCAGAATTTTAGTGAAAAACAAAAATAGAAAATCTCAAACATTGATCACACCCAACATTTTAATTTCATCATATGGAGAAAAACTTACCTATTAACGGGGATACCACTGTGGCATTATCCCGAGCCAATCACACATTGCCATGTATTTTAACTTTCCGACATGACAAATGTGTGATAGGTTTGGAATACCGCCACGACAGAGCATTCCCGATACATGTAAGTTCTTCTCCATCATATGGCTAAGTCATCAACCAAACTACTTGTTGGTTGAGATAAGAAACGAAGACAGCCAATCTCTTTGTTGTTTTGTTGGTAAGCTTGACAAGCATTGACGAAAGAATCCATAGAAGTAGGTCCTCTTTTACCGAAAGCAGTGTGAAATGGGAAGCAAATTCTTTGTGGCTTGCGTATAGGTGGAAGCAAGCCAGCCAGCCAGCCATCGATGTTTTCAAGAGAAGATATTCTATCTAGATTCCCTTCGACATATGATCATGGGACAGCAATGCCGACAAATTCAGGTTGTGGTATAGAGGTGTGAAATCAGCAGCTTATGTCGTTCTATTTAACCAAGTTTATCAACCCAACATAATCCTAAATAGTTTTGAGTACAAATAATGCATTATATAAGAGACAAATTGTATAACACGACAAAAATCTAACATCATAAGAGACAACTTAAGATTTTAACATGATCACGTAACTTTGTAAGTGAAATAAATCACATCATGCACAAGTGTGTAATTACCAAATTACCCTCTTAAGATGAAAATGACATTATTGACTTTTCATACCATCTATAGTTTACAAGGTGGGATAAAAGGGTTATCAAAGTGCATTTTGAACTATTCTATGAGTTGATATTGTGCTAATAAAAATTCTGAATGCTTAATCCTAAACCTTATACCCTAAGGTTCATATTAGCATTAGAAAATTTAAGCAGATTCAATCATATAATTGTAATTAGCTGAAAGTTTGAAATCAAGGAGAGCTAGCATTAGTACTCACCAGTACCCTTCTCAATCCAGGGTGAGACCATGATGGTCGGAACCCTAACTCCCAACCGGTCGAACCGAAACAAGAAAGGCTCCGGCCCCACAATCCCATCGGGGCTAGGGACTCCATGTACCGGCGTAGCTACATGATCATAGAACCCTCCATGTTCATCATAAGTGATGATCAACAAGGTGTCGTTCCACTGAGGGCTCGCCCTCAGTGTCTCGTACACCTCCTTGACAAACATCTGCCCTTGGAACACGTCGTGCGAGGGATGATCATCATTTGCCGGGGCAATCTTGACGTCGAAGTACCTCTGTTCTACGACAGTGTAGCCTGGCAGCTTCCCTTGCTTTGCATGGCTCTTGAAGGTGTCATACATGTGGAACTTGCTTATGTACTTGAGCTTCCTCAAGTTCCTATAGAAGAGTGTGGCCGGAATGTTTTGGTAGTATATTCCGAAGGATATTCCGGCATCGTCGACGCTTTCGAAGATGGTTCTTTGTGGGTAGCCCTTGACTAGAAGGGCTGGGATGTTGCTTGTTGCCCCAGCTGATGTCCCTGAATGCACGTAGAGGCGATTCGGCTGTGTTGAGGACGGCACCGAGGCAAACCACCTGACGCATACACAAAATTCTTATGTTTTTTGTTTGGGACAGTAAAAAAAATAAGTAGGGGTAAAAAAGTAAAACAGTAAAAAAGTAAAAAACAGTGTCAGAAGTCGTAATCTAACAACTTATACAAATGTCAACCTCAATAATTGCATGGCAGGTTGGCAGCCACCGATGAAGAGGTAAGAGATATTAAAATTCAGAATCAAATTCAGATTAATCTTGAAAGCTTTAAGAAAGAACATGAAAAAAAAAAATACAAAAGAGGAAGCAAGAATCTCTTGGTTTTTTTTTAATTTTTTAATTTTTTAATTTTTTTTATACTTTTAACAGCTATGAATAATTTGGGAGTACACACAAAATGATACTTTGAAGCTAAGCATTCCTTCTCTCTCGCATTCATTTCCCAAAAGCTTTCTCTCTCTTGATTTTAATATATTTTTAAGAAAAATTCATTCATAAACAACAACGCTTCCGTATTTGTATTAACCCTATTCGGTTAGCTTGAATTATGAATGCAATCTATCGCTTTTAAAATATATATATATATATAAATATAAAAAAAAAACTTTTGCATTGCTTAATTAATCAGTTAAGATTAAGTTTAATGAAAAAGCAAAAAGAATTAGTACCTGTCACAGACTGCAAATTCAGAAACAAGAGTTTTATAGACAGCAACCATATCCGGGTTGAAGCCATTCATAACATCTTGAGACATGGTGGTGGTGTTGTCCATGGAGAAAGCCTGCTGGGCAAAGCCATTCATGGGAGGCGGGTCAGCTGAGGTGTTATCTGAGCCGAAGATTTGCTCTCTGATGGCCTGAAATGAGTGGCCCGGATCAGGGTCCACATAGTGAGACTCATTGTTGAAGAAGAAGCGCTTGGAGTTTGGATCAGTTGTGGACAAAGGGTTGGCCTCAGAGCCATCCACACCGTTGATTTCTGGATTGATTCTCTTCATCCAACCCAGCATGTGGTCAAATGACCTGTTCTCCATCACAATAACAACAATGGTTTTGATGGGATTGGCTTGGATTGGACTGTGAAGGGCTATGAGCATCAAAAACAGAACTGAAATGGTGGTGCTAGTGCCCATTGGATTAACGGAATGGGATTAGATTGGATTGAAGGAGTCTGTAGATTTCTGGTGACCAATTTTACTGTTGCATGGGACAGAAAGAGGTTGAAAGATAGAGATCGAGTGAGAGAGGTTTTGGGTTATGCGGCTTTTAATTTATAGGCAAATTCTCAGTTTCCAAAGTAGAAGCCCGTGAGCACCTAGTGTGGTGGACCACAAGCTTTTTCATTTTCAAAGGGGCTTTGATAAGAACTTTATCATTTCTACTATCTAGATATACAGATTTTATTCTTTTTTCTCTCTTTTTTTCCTTGTGCCAGGGTCAGTGTGAGATTTTATGGTTGGTATTTGCATATAAGAAAAGAAAAAGAGTAATGTTAAAAATATTATATATATTTTTGTGTACCGTATCGTATTTGAGTACCACGTGATGCGTATTTGTTTATACCATATTTGAGTATCACATGACGCGTGTTTGTATGATTCTTTCTAGTTGTAGCATATACTACTCCAAGTGAACAGCATATACTTCTCATTTTTATTTGAAAGAAAAAATGTGTGTTGCATTCTCTTGTCTTTTAGGTGCACTCAACTTTTTGCTCATCACATACATTTTCCTGGAAAAAAAAAATTCAAAAAATTCCAGTTTTATTCATTGTTTTCATTTCTATAAATATTTGTACACCTTTTTGAGGCTATGGCTATGGTGGGAGAGGGGATAGGGAGGAGAAATGGAGGAGGGAGGGAAAAAGTCTTATTAGTAATTTGTTTTTAGAAAATTAGTAAAAGAGAATTAGTTAGCTATGATGCAAGACACAAAAAATAAAAGTGAACAACATTTTGTTCACATAAATTTAACTTTAGGAAAAACGTTTTGTTCACATGAATTGCTGAGAGGAGTCATAAAACCTTCTTTAAAAATCTAGGAAAACAATGACTTGTGGTCTGCTTTCATTTTCATTTTTTATTTTTTATGGTGAGGCCATGTAAATTGCTACCATTTAATATTTTTGTTTTGGTCAAACATATCCATTTAATACAAGGGTAAATCGCCGAAATGCCTCTTGAATTTGTACCTAATTATCAATTTACTCATTGACCTTTTTTTTTATTATAGAAAATTAAGGACTCGAACTAAATTTTATTCTCAATTTCCCCCCTGCCATCCAAATTCTCAACATTTCATCCAATTTGCCATTAAATATAAGGGCAAATTGGTCATTTCATATGTTAAAAATAATATATGTAAAAAATTATTTTAATAAACAGAGGGGCCCACACACTTCATCTCTTTCCCTTTTGTTGTAATTAAAACTACAAAGGAAGGGGGGAGAGCTCGAATGGTAAAGGGAGAGAGAGAGAGAGAGAGAGAGAGAGAGAGAGGAAGAGATGGAGAAAAGGGAGGGTGGCTTGCCTTGGTGGTCCATGGGGGAATGGGGGAGAAGAAAATGGGTGGTTGCAGCGGTTATGGGTTCGTTTGGGAGGGGGGGGGGGGGGGGGACCGCAGGGGGTGGTGGGTCCATTGGATTTTTTTTTTTCATTTAATTTTTTCAAAAAAAATTATTTTTTAATGATTTGACAAATTATTGGATAACGTGTTATTGACTTGGACAGTAGGGGGGAAATTGAGAATAAAATTTATAAAATTTAGTTCGAGTCCTTAATTTTCTTTTAAAAAAAAAAAGGATCAGGGGATAAATTGATAATTAGGTACAAGTTCAAGGGGTATGTCGGTAGTTTACCCTTTAATACAATTATGGAAAAGGAAATTTTTTATTTTATTTTATATACAAGCGATATTAAAGAAGAAGACCTTAAGTGTATAGGTTAACGCTATTAACCACTCAACTACAAGCCCCCTTGCAAGGAAAAGGAAATCATCTTTGGATACAGGTCATATTGGAGGAGGAGGAATTCAAATATACTTAGCAACTTGAGCTACAAGCCCCAAACCCCAAGAAAATCATTCTTATGCCTAAGATTTACCATTTTTCTTTCTAAACAATGAAAAGTACAGATCCTCTCACTTTTTTTATGTGCAGTTCAATACGATATGCTAAAAGCTATCTGCCGTCCTCTAATTTACTGTTCAATATGATCAGAATCTGTTTTAGTTAGTGACACTTTTGGTTTTAAAGAAAATTTATACATAAAAAATTGATTAATTACTCATTGATTATCATTATCATTTCAATTTTATCAACCATATTGTGTTTATTTTCACACTTTTCATGACCAAATGACTACCGATTGGCTGATTGTTTGCGAAGATAATCCTTAGAAAATGACTTTGAAATAAAATAATTTCAATCATTAGGTCATAAGCTAGGATGACCAAGGGGAGGATGTTTATACGATTAAAGGATCATAAGGGTCGTATTCGACCAAAAAAGGAGATCATTAGGTCGTATTCAACCCAAAAAAAAAGATTATTGGGTCATATTCGACCCAAAATCATTACGTTGTATTCGACCAACCAAAACAAAAGGATAGAATGTCTGCACTTCTCCAAAGATAATTGACACCCTCTTGAGATCTTACCTCGATGTCACTCTATTTCTCTGTCAGAAGTCTTTGACATTAGTTTCTATTTTGAAGTAGAAATTTTGGACAAAGTGCATCTGAAATTAGGTCCACAAGAATAATATTTTTGACTAGAAAACTAACCCTGCACGAAATCTAGACTGGGAACTTTTCTTTACCAAGATATTGAATGTGTGGGTAATGTTCTCCCCGTACTTCTTACATAGTTTACATTGTCAGTGGTTCATATTGAGATTCCAGTAAGATGTAGCACATGAGGGTGTTGGTAAGTTTACATTTTCATACCAAGATGTGTGTGCCCCAACACACCTGTTTTTGTATCAATATGATACACTTGTCAAGTTTTCGGATTCACTCCACAATAGTTTCATCATCTGAATACTTTTGAAAACAATTTTAAAATGTTTTAATTTTCAGTTTTGATTTTCATTTTTTCATCTTGCCCACCTTTTTTATTCACCAATTCAAAATCACAACATGTGCATTGCACTCCAGTCTCAAAACTCGGTGTTGGAGACTTCTCGACTTGAACTTAAGGTTGGCCATCGAGACCGAAAAATTGAACCGAATTAGAAAACATCGTCAAAAACCAAGTTGACTAAAATGTTAATAAACTTGCACTACACCAAATTGGACCAGTCCCAATTGATTCCGGTCTCGATTTTACACCTCCAAACATCAGACGGGACCAAATCGGACCAGTGAGATTTTATATATATATAGTACCCTTCTATCGAGAAATCTCTCAAATAATTTTATTTGAGGGACAACCTTTAGGGTTCCCTACAATTTTTTTTCAACGATCCAAACCATTTATTGTTTAAGTCTACATTCATAGATCATCTTTGCAAAAAAAAAAAAAAAAAGACAAATTGAAAACCGTTTCGATATCCAATCGTGTCTTACAAAATCAATGAACATGGTGCTTCAAAAAAGTAATAAAATTTCAATAATATAATTGAGTGGTCAAATGATATCGAATTCAAGTGATTTTTTGTAGAGATGATCTTTGAATGAGTATCTACAAAATAGACGGTTTGAATTAGTGAAATACAACATGGAGTGGATCCTATAAAGATGTCCCTTAAATAAACTTATTTGAGAGAGATCTCTCTCTTCTACACTTCTCTCTCTCTCTCTCTCTCTCTCTCTCTCATCTTTTTCTTTTGATTATTTAATATATATATTTATTGCTAACTAGAAATAGCTTCTTTTCTCTGTCCATTAAAGCCTAGAGACTATATATATATATATATATATATATTCAGTGACATTTCTTAAATAGGTTGATTAGGGCAATAATATATTGCAGTTGAGTTTCGTGCTCTCGCATATGTTTCACTTTAGATATTGTTAATCGGTTCACAATTGGAAACCGGTTTCATGTTGTGACGAAACTGCACCGACGGTTTCTCTAATTATTTTGGGAAAAACTGCACTGCATCGGAAAAAGATTACAGTTCCGATTCTGATTTCAAAGATAAACAACACTGAACTTCACCTCGCCCACCCCTACTTGAACTCACATGCTGGACTCTTGCGTTCGAATATATCTGGTCTCAGCCCTGGAAACTCTAGACATAAATTTCACCGAAAAAAGATTCACAAAAAAAAAAAGGTATAACCTTTTTGTAACATGAACTTTTATTTAATGAACTCAAATTCACAATTAGGCCCCAATAAAAACTTTATTTACAAGTTCTACATAAAATAGGTGTTACTTGAAAGTTTCATTATAGGTGTTAAATAGGTGTTACCCCTCGATCACCACGTAGAACCATCCCATCATACGAATAAACCGAGTTATTCTGCTATACTTGTGGAGGGCTTTTCTTCCTAGCCGTTTTGTGCTAGGATTTTGTCTCCCTTGTGTTTTGCAAGGTTTGACTCACCCTTAATTGTGCTAGGGTTTTCCTATCAACCCTTTTGGTTGGATATTTGTAGATTTGTGTAGATCTATCTTTCTTCGGCCTCTGTTGTGCTGTCCATGCACTTTAGGATTGATGAGGTGGATCTCCATCAGATCTATGTGGTGAAGGGTGGAGTTGATTGATCTTTTGGATCTACTATCAATTGGTGCTTTGAGTTAGGGGTCTTTGGGAGACGCTAAGACCATGTGTCCTGATAGAAGTTGAGCAGGATTTGCTTTTCCACTTGTATGTTTTTTAGTTTATGATGAGCTTGTTTTCAAGATGTAAAATTGTTTTTTGCTCATTTCTTGCAATGATTGTTTTATTGTTTGCAAGAGCCCTTTGTGGCACTATGTATCTTGTATTGCTCTTTCATTAATGAAATTGTTGTGGCCATAAATAAAAAATAAAAAATTGAAAACTAGAAATAGAAATTATCATCAAATGGCCTAGTACTTCTACAAAACAAACAAACAAAATCAACAAAATCGTTAAATTTTTAGCAGTTTGGTCATTAATTAAAGATGTCAAACGGGCCGTGCTGACCTATTTAGAGTTGGGTCATTTAATAAATGGGTCGGACTAGGCCCGTGCATTTATGAAAATCATCAATCCCGGCCCAAGTCCACGGCCCTAGCCCATATGGGCTCGTGCCGGTCCACTAAACTGGACGAAATGGGCCCACGCCAAATTTGATTTATGTATATACTAACAAGATTTATTATTTGTTGATAAAAGAAGCAAATAACTTCATTTAAAGTAACTTTAAATATAAAATGACTAGTGATAATTCTATTGCCGTTGGTGCTAATTACCTCGTCCCAGCTGGCCTAAAGATACGGGTCGTGCTGTGCTTGACCTTACTTAAGCGGGCCGTGCTTGAACAGGCCCACGTTGTGGGCTGTAGCCCATACAATATATATATTTTTTCAATACTCATGTAAATTGTTTTGGTTAAAAAAAAAAAAACAACCCATGTAAACTGTAGTTTCGTCTTACCTGTTTGTTTCATAAAAGATTTTGTTGATCTATTCTTTAGTTCCTTTTCTCTGTAACAAGTATTGCAAATATGTCTCCTTCTATATGGTTTATTACATCATCTAATCCTGAAATTGATGTCAGCTTACGAGAGAATATGAAATTGATGGTTGACATTATACCTGATGCCTCTGTGCCAAGGCAATGAATGAGATTAATGCACCAAATTTTTTTTGAATATTTTTTCTTCATATCTTACATATGGGTGTTGTTTATAGGTTTATTTTGGGTTGGAAAACACATTTTGGAACTCATTATATTGTAGGACTATAAGTTTTTACCAGCCCTAAGTCACATTCTCTATTCTTAGTAGGATTGTACAAAAGGGGTTTTTTTTTTTTTTTTTTTTTTTAAAGAACGTGTGTATGGTAAATTTAGCCCACTCCATTTTCAAATCCTGGATTCGTCCTTGACGCTAGTACATGAAGTCCCTAGCCCCGATGGGATCGTGGGGCCGAAGCCTTTCTTGTTTTGATTCGACCGGTTGGGAGTTAGGGTTTTTGACCATCATGGTCTCACCCTGGATTGAGAAGGGTACTGGTGAGTACCAATGCTAGCTCCTTGATTTCAAACTTTCAGCTAATTACATTTAGGCTTAACTGCTACAGTGCCCCCTGGAACATTGGTCAATTCTCACTTTACCCCTTCAAAGTTAAAGTGACCCACTATGCCCCCTTGACCAAGGTTTCGTGTGTCACTTAACCACTTTCTGTCAACGCCATCCTAAGTTCCGTTAAAATGCTGACATGCCAAGGGTATATTGGTCAATTCAACTGAGCTGGGATTTTTCCCACCAATCTGAGGTTGTGACGTGTTCCTGTGGACCCCACCTCTAACAACTGATCTAGCTAAAACGATCGAAATGATCTGAGCTCGCTGGCGAATCAAGAAACCCCAAATTGGCTTCCTCCTCCCATAGAAGAAGATAAAACCCTAGAAATCAGAGGTTGGGTTTCCACGAAAATTGAAGATGAAGCGTGAAATAATTGACGGAAGGGAAGAGTTGGATGTGGTGGCACCACGATGCTTTTGTGGGAAAATAGCTCGCTTACAAACTTCGTGGACTGAGGCCAACCCACTTTGAAGATTCCATGTTTGTCCAAACTCATCAGGGGTAAGTTTTCTTGTTCAAAGTCTGTGAATTGGGTGAATTTTTTTATATTAATTGCTATTAATGGTTGATGCAGAGGAGGAAAAAAAGATGTGGGTTTTTTGTTTGGGTGGATGTTGAATTTCCACCTAGAGAGAAGGCTCTGGTGAGTTGGCTACTTAGAAGATTGAAGGAACTTGAAAAGGACGTTGGGCATCGTCAATCAAGAGAAAGAAAGTTAATGGGTTGGCTTATTCTTTCCTGGGTAATGTTTCTGTTGTTTTGGCACTTTCTGTAAAAGTTGCCACAAAATGTGGGCATTGCAATGGAGGAATTAGGTAGATTTTAGAAGTACGTATTTTGCAACTGTATGTAAAATATCATGTATTGGTACGTATGTAATGATGGAGGAACATGGTTTGATTTTGCAACTGTATGTAACAATGTATTGGTACTTATCTAATGAATGTGGTTTTTGAAAACAATGTGAGAGTCAGTTTTTGGATTGTGGTACTTCTGTAATGGTATCAAAAGCATTACCAAAACAACAGTACCTCCAACACTTCCCAGTTTATAACATCAAAATTGCACCAAGCTGGAAACAATTTATAACACTGATCTAATCATTACAAGTTATAATATCCATCAACTCCTCACAGTTTATAACATTACTTTCAATGAGGACCTAAGATAAAAATGAATACCAATACTTGATACTATTGAAAGGTTTGTCTTTAACAATTGGACTTGCAAACTAATAGTTCAATGAAAAGCCCCATTTGAAAGGGTTGTCCTTAACACTATCCTTAATAGTTGGACTTGCAAAATAACAGTGGAATGAAAAGGTCTTCATAAGAGGCATTTTAACAAAACACATAACACTTGCACATCATCAGAATCTCCAAGGCTGATAACCATCCAACAAATCCTTCCAATTTGTAAATTTCATCCGCTTGGCAGGAGATTTAAACCTCTTTTTGATTGTACCACTGGCAAAAGGGTGTGATGAGCTTGCACTTGGTTGAGATCCATGCACAGTTTGAGAAGTTTGGGCAGGTTGAGAACATTGGCTAGTTTGAGAACCTGGACAAGCTTGCACAGATTCACTTCCTTGCACAAATTGAGATCCTTGCACAGTTTGAGAACCATCATTCCTTTTGGTAAATTTAATTGTGAAAGTCCATCTTTCTTAAATGATAATTAAACAAAAATAATTGTTATATATATATCTTACTCTATTATATGTTTACAAAAAATTTAAATTTCTTTTATTCACAAAGTTCTTGGACGTTTCTTGTATTCAAATAGTTTTAATGATTTCTTTAGATTTTCTTTTAAAAAATTTAGTAGAGGTAAATTTGTTCATAGCTATCTAAATGGTGTAGAGATTGATATTGGCAAAAGTTTTACATGCAAAAGTTTGACGTGTAAGTTAGTTATGCAAAAGCTTTTGTATTTGAAGATTTATTACTCAACAAGTGTCATTCTATTTGATGACTAATCCTTTTAGTATGTGAGCTGGTGGTATTGAGGAAAAACTTGGAGCAAAAGTTATCAATTGAAGTATATCCACCAATTAAAAATCCATTGCCATGCCGCCTTAGTATTCACTATAAATAGAGGTCATCGTCTTTGATTTTGAAAACACAGGACGATTGCCAAAGAGAAGAGAAAAAAAAAATTAAAGTGAGAAAGAGAGATAGAAAAGAAGATAAAGCAAGTGGTGATCAAATTCTCAGGAGAAGTTAGAGGTCGTAGCTTGTGTGTTTTCTTAAACTTGGAACTAGCTTTGGAAACGAGGTAGTGGTTTCTTGGGGGCTTTTTCAGAGATTGATTTAATTAAATTTTGTGAACAATATATTATGCGTGATATGATTATTTGATTAATATTCTTGTTACAATTGAATGTTTTTCTTGGAATGTTTATGTGTTCTTGATTGGTTAAACAATGTTGGTACATTGGTGATATTTTGAATGGCTACATTGTTGTAGATATATGGATATGTAAAATGCATAATTATATCATGTCATGAAAATTAGTTGGAGATGTTGGTTGGAGATAATAATAATGGAAAAGAGGGTAATGGATATAGTCTTTTGTGTAGTTGAGTCTAACTCTTGGCAGGTACCAGGTCTCAGGGATCCCACAGTGCACATGGTTTTTATTGGGTGATTCGGGACTGGAGAAAGGGAGTTAGGCAAGATGACTAACAAAAGGGGGAATTATGGGACGGTTGAAATGGGTGTTAGTTCATATAAATGGGCATCCGGGACCAAGTGGTATAAGCATGGTATGGGACGTGCAGGTCTGCTTGTCCAGTTATATGAATTAACGGGATTAGATGAAGAGCATTCATGCATTATTAATAATAATGTGATATTTGGATGTGTAATTGTTCGTCATTTAATTTAATTATATCAATTTCATGTAAAAAGGTTTATGTCCCTATTGAGCTGTGGTTTCGCTCACCCCCTAATAGATTTTGCAGGTACCGAACCTCAAATCTAAAGCTTGTGATGATTTTTATAAGAGTGTACTGTGTACATAGCTTGTGGATAAATAATGAGTTACTCTTTTAGTAAACTCTTTAGTAGTTCTGGCTTGTAAAATAATATAACTATTTCAAGCTTTCAGATGTAGTTGTTTCGAATATTCTATGTGAAATATTTACTTTATTTATTTAAATGTTTCTTCACATTTTAGTTATAGTTTTTATTTTCTATAATTAAGGTGTGAATCACGTCTTAATCCAAGGTTACTTAAATCCGTGGGTTGGGGCGTGACATTAATCCTCTTTGCAGGAGACTTGAACCTCTTTTTTTTGGTAGTTTCAGAAGCTGAGGCAGTTTCAGAAGGTTGGGCAGTTTCAAAAGGTTGGGCTATTTCAGAACATTGGGCAGTTTGAGAACACTTGCCAGTTTCCAACCTTCTTCTGACCTAAACATTCAAGCACAAGGCAATTTACATCAACTACATCCCATAACTCTTCCTCTAAATATGTATAAAAGGAAAGTCACTTACAGGTTACTTGGCTCTTGATTGTCTTGTAACCCTTTTGGTTGATGTCGTGTCAATTGTTTTCTTCACCTTTGGTTTAGATGGGACCTAACATAAGAAGAGAATCACTTGAAAATAAATAATAAAGATCCAAAACAAATAAGTATTGCCAATGGTTTTTGGGAAGAAACAAACCTGACTGCTACTGCCTTCTTTTGCCTTAGGGCAGCTCCTCCTATTATGGCCTGCTTGTCTACAAAGTGAACACTTGGTTTCCAAGTTATACCTTTGCAACTTGGTGGCTGTAGGATTAGATTTGCGTGGTTGTTCACCTACTGACCTCATCCTCTTCTTCCTTGGTCTCCCAGGTTGTTTGTGATAAAGTGGTGGCATCAAAGGAGGCCAATGACACTTAGGCCACAAGTTTTCACTTTTCATTGGGTGAACCATTGGACTGTAAGCTCTCATAAAGGCTTCCTTCTTGTAACAACCATGTACATAAGCAATATGATCCTCATTTAATTGCCCAATGGCAGCACAAGCATGCTTACATGGGATCCCAGTGATATCCCATCTCCTTCATGAACAACTATGCCTTGCCAAATCAACCACAACCTGACTTCCATCATGGTTTTTGACCTCATATAAACTTTCCCCAGCAAGCTTTGGAACGCACCAAGCTGATTCTTTCTTCGTTTTCTCCAAAATGCCAAAAATCCTTGGACCAATGTCACATTTCCATCTCTCACAAGATGCTCTTCTAGTTGCCATCAACAACATAATATAGTATCTAATCCTCTCTAGCATGGTTAAAATGGGTTTGTCTCTGACTTCTACAAGGGCACCATTAAAAGCCTCACACATATTATTCAAAAGGATGTCACACTTAGAATGAGTTTTAAACTGTGCAAGTAGGCCCATGATTCTCAGTAAAAGGCCGTCCCTCTTTATCATTGTTCAGTGGCCCACTGCCTTCAGTAAAAGCCCCATTTTCATCATTGTTTAGTGGCCCAATATCCTCAGTAACAGGCCCAATATCCTCATTCAAAGGCACACCTACCTCTTCACAATCCTCATTCACTGCAACACCTTCCTCTTCATTGTGTTGTACATAAATTAGCACCACTCTCTGATAAGAAAGTGGTACCTTATCACACAAACTTAACAGCTCACCATCCGTGTGTATATCCACTAAGTCATCATTTACTACTCCTTTAAGTGATACTTTCCCAATGTGCCCAAGTAGTTTCACTTGCTCCCACATCTCTAACATATTTATATACTCTACAGGATACCAATCCAAATATCCTACAGACCCTCCACTATAACACCACTTGTTTTGTTTGTTTTTCACAATTCTACCACCATGATGCACTTGAAAAGTGACCAACTCTTTGTCCTCTATAGACAAACAAAAAACGTGTGTCTTTAACAACAACAAAATAGTATTCTAAGACAATTATTAAAAGCAACACAACAAACATGTATATTGCATTCTAAGCCAATTTTCAATGCCAACTAATAGAAAACAAAAAGGGGACCACATCAGGAAAGGTATACTGCATTACACCACACTGACCCGACAGAACATAACACAAAAAGCCCTAAACACTATCCATTTGTACACAACGCACATCACTATCAGGTTAAGATTCTTTTCCACATAACAGGGCAAGATTCCTTTTCAGAAAACAATCCTTTTCAGAAGAATCACTTACCGTACACAAGTTGCGCGTCTCCTACTTCTCGCCAAACAGGCATCGTCGTCGAGTCGCGTCGCTTCTTCTTGCCTTCAAGTTTTTGAAACCAACTCACACCGCTCTCCCTCTCTCGATCGTATGCTCAAACCCTAGATCTAAAATCCCCAATCTCAATTTTCCCTCTCTCGGCTATTTTGTTACAGATAGGGTCCACAAATCCACATCAGCAAGCCCATAGATCAGTCGTTAGAGGTGGGGTCCACAGGAACACGTCACAACCTCAGATTGGTGGGAAAAATCCCAACTCAGTTGAATTGATCAATATACCCCTGCCACGTCAGCATTTTAACGGAACTTGGGATGGCGTTGACGGAAAGTAGTTAAGTGACACACGAAACCTTGGTCAATGGGGCCTAGTGGGTCACTTTAACTTTGAGGGGGTAAAGTGAGAATTGACCAATGTTCCAAGGGGCACTGTAGCAGTTAAGCCTTACATTTATATGCTTGAATATGCTTAAATTTTCTAATGCTAATATGAAGCTTAGGGTATGAGGTTGATATGAAGCTTAAACTTTCGAACTTTGACACCTCTACCATTAATATTATAATTTTAAACCCAGTGATAATTCTTGTTGGAAACTTAAGTTAGTAAACTTCAGAATATGTTGAAAAAGTATATGCAGTTTCTCAATTCTTGCCTAATTCGTTTTTGGAGACCGATCAAATGATATTACAACTATTGTTGTCAAGTAATATTTGAGTCTGATTGTGGACAACTTGTGGCGTGATAATTTTCCATTTTCTCATCACTAAATGCAGCATGCTGGCTTGGCTTATGTGCGCGTCGCTTTCGGGATCAAAGCTTTTGTGAGAACAGATGGGCAGCAATTGTAACACATGCAGAGAAAAAAATTCTCACCATCATAACCATACTGACTTCACACAAAATAACGGCCTGTCCAGACACACTGTCCTTGATATTGCTCAGGCTGAGGAGCCAAGTGCTGATTTCCATTTACAAGTTGTTGCTGCGGCTGTTTTTCCCCTTGGAGTTGCATAGGTGGACCATGTTTACCGCGAAAGGGAAAGTTCACTGGTCCACTCAAGCCATTGATGTTAGTGAAGCGATTGGCATTTGAATGAGATGCGAAATTAATGGAGCTACTGAGCCCATTTCCTTTTGTTGAAGATGACATCTGATATCCATCCAACCAGCTGTAATCATCCATCAGTAGATTCTCACTCATTGAGTCGGAGCCATAAATCAATTCATTCACATGTTTTGGGGGAACAAGGCTAAAACCAGCTTGGAAGCATGTGACTGAATTGATTGAAAAGGCTGGGCTATACCATTAGCAACAGATACAGGTATTTGTGAACTAGCACTAAACGCAGTTTCATGGCGAAGATTATCAAAAGAAGCAGCGACATAAGTGCCATTAACTTTTAGATAACCTGGAGAAGCATTTTTACCAGGCTCCAGGCCCCCCCATAGGCTGCCCAAGTAGTGTTTACCACATCAGGCCGCTTCTCAGCCACTATTGGCTTAAAAACTATTACTTCAGCTTCCTCATCCCCTTCCATGGTTAACTCAGGCTTCGGATATGCAACTCCCAACTTCATTGTATTCTCTGCTTGCTTTTCTTGCAGAATATCATTTTCAGTAGCCATGCCCATATTGGAGGTAGGAACAAAATCATTTGCCACCTGAGGCTCAAAACCGATGACAAATTTCTTTGCCTTAAAATCAAAATATACTGCTTTCTGGTCAACCTTAATCACATTTGCAAGAGCCTTGCCTGCCGCCGCAATCCTTTTAACACGGGCTCCTTTTTCCTTGTGGCCGTCACTTCCAAAAGAATGCTTCCTTAAGGCATCCAATATAGTTTGCGCTGGAAGAAGCAGAATGAATCCTCTCAACTCAAAATCCTCCCACAAAGCAAACGGTTCTCAGTTTCCCCTTCTTCATATCTGCTCATATTATTAAAGCAAGTCTCATCTTCATCGACATCTATGGAGTTGACAAGAGACTATTCAGGAAGGAGATGCAAACCATCCAGAATTTGATCTAACTTTAGTCTGTTTTTCATCACACAACTGGACGCACCTCTCTAAGATGTGCCCCATCAACTCAAAGACAGCAGTAAATGCATTCTGCAGTATGATAGCACGTTATACAATTTCTGCATATGTCTGACCTTCACTTTCCTTCTTCACATTGTGAACTGTGAATATCAATATGGAGTTGTGTCTAAACAAGTCTAACAATGAAAAGTCCATTCTCAACAGAATCTGCACCTAAATTCTGCAACTCCTCTGCTCCAGAAGACAGAAACTCACATGAACCACTGCTTACCACAGAGAGAACTTCTGCAAATGTCTCCAGGCTACACAAATACGAGGTAATCTTCCAAACATAAAATAAAAGAGAAAGGTGAGACAGAGGGAGGTCCATGTAGTAAAAAACAATTCCACATCGATATAAAAAAAAGTGCGGCTCCACTTTCTTGTTCCCCAAGACAAGGTGCGGCTCCACGGATTTGAAAAAAAGTGTGGCTGTGTGGTCTAAGACCCTAGCCACACTTTCCTTAGTCTTCCTTTCTCTCTTATTTTTACTTTTCCTTTCTTTCTAAGATTCCCATTTGTTCTTCCTTGCTATACATTTTCCAGGACCTAATGAGTATCAAACGTGCACCAAGAATATAGGAGCCACTGATGTGGATATGATGATCATCCTATCAATAGACTCCCAATCTCAACTATCCTTCCAACTATAATCCCATGGTCTAGCTAAGACTTGATTAATTACAGTCAAAGCCAACCACAAAATTGTAATTGTATTCTGTTAAATAGAAACTATAATACTTTTGATATTTAGATCAAACTTCTAATAACTACAAATGTTTCCTCACTATGATAATCAACACTATATTCCATTAGACTCATTCCATTGAACCAAACATTACCTTAGATAATAGATAGTAGATTTGGTGTGTTGTGGGTGAATCACAAACTCACAGTGAAACTATGAAAGAAATCCTCACATCCTTCTCCAAACTATAGAAAACTAAGAACTTCTACCTGTGCGTGCATGTTAGCCAGGCTATCCCACGCTGAAAGAATTCATAAATACAAGATAGTTAGATACTTGTGAATTTCATTATTATTGGCCTTCCAAACACTTGTAGAGCCCAAGCAATTCAACATTCTACATACATTATTAATTTGTACAACTGATTAAGTTTATTTTTTTGGTGAACAACTGATTAATTTAACATTTCCATCCTCTATCTATCATATAAGAAATTTGGAAGAGGAGGGTGAGGGTGCAGGGGTTCTAGATGAGGTTCTTCGTAGAAAATTGGGAGCCAGGTGTAACATTACATTCAGGTTGAAGCGATGAGGGCGGCAGGGGACACAATCAAATGGAGCTCAATGCACACTGTTCCTGCTCTCCTCATAAGTCATAGCTCTGGCAAGTCAAACTACACAAGTCAATGCATTGTATTAGTTGGGATTGGATTGGGTGAGGTTTCGTTCAGTTTAGGTCCCAAATTCAATTCACACACTAAACTAATAAAATGAAATATCACTACTGTATGGATTAACTCAAACCCGACCAACATCAATTTTGGTGAACAACATCAATTCACACACTAAACTAATGAAATGAAATATATCACTACTGTATGGATTGGTTCGAACCCAACCAACATCAATTCAGTAACCAACCAATTTTGTTCACATAAATACTAAATCATGCAGAACAATGCCACAATTTTTTTTTTTTTTTAAAGAGGAAACAAAAATCAAAAGGATACCTAAATGTTTTAGTATAGTAAAAAAACAAGGTAAAGAGATGTAGTGCTCAATAATTATGAAACTCCTTTGTAGCTCTATAACCCTTACTCACACAGCACCACTCACTTAACACCAAAAGAACCGGTATATTTGTTTTCTTTTTTTCTTTTTTCTTTCCTTACCCAGCTAGAACTGCTTGTCCTCTTCTATACTTTCTATTCTTTACAATATATTACATAGACCCTTAATTGCACACAAAATATACAACCATAGGACGCAGCACAGGTAATCAGGAACAGGACAAGGTTACAGAAACTTATAAATCTTGTAATCAGGCAAAGAAATTGAACTTTAATATTTGTGGACGTAGAATGTTTTGTTTAAGAATTATGTGCCCTTGTATGTTTCTTTTAGGGGTGCTATTTGTAAAATAGTAGATTTAGCTCCATTTCTCTCCTGTCATTTTCGTTGTATTAGTTCGTATATTATCTTTCTCATCAGAGAACTCCAACCCATGTAACTTTATTGTCATGAATTAATATGAGCACCGATAAGAGGTTCAAGATTTCCATCCAAAACAGACATTAGGTCAGGCAGTTGGATGCTGGTTTTTACATCCTTCACTAGTTTGTGTGGATGATACATGTACATTCAAGTCTCTTTCTGCCACAGACTGACAATGTCATCTTTCTTGATATCACTTTTGGAAAAGATAGTATACCAACATAATTATCAATTTTAGGATTAAGTTATATCTTATATTATATGTCATAAGACAAGTGAATAGAGATATGTGTAACGGTTTAGATAGTCATGTCATATTGAATTCTAAATTAAAAAATGATGATGGTATTGGTGTTTCTTTTGAATTGTTCAAACAGGCTAGTAGATAGAAAAGTACTCAAATGACAGGGACAGAAAAGGATGAAGGCCCTCAAGCTGAATTCTAGATTTGGTCATCAAGGATTCAAGGTTAGCCTCAACTGATGATGTCTGCCAAATTATTCGTAAGCTTTCTACAAACTTTATCTAGACTTAAAGTCAATCAAAGCATATTCTTTCAACAACTGAGAGAAGGTTAGCCTCAACTGCTGATGTCTACTACTAACTAACAACATATCGTCCAGAGGTCTGCAGCACTGAATCTGTAAGGTTGAGAAAAAAGTGGTTTATTGTGTCATAAGGCCCTAGTCTCTAGTTTGCAGTTCCCAGTGCTACCTAACATAATGCAACAATGAACGGACCAAGGTAAACCAAATGCATGAGCATTAGGTATAAGAGTAGCATTGACTATTGATTGACTAACTGCGGGATTTATTTTGTTTACTAAATTCTAACTTTGTGCCTCCTGCGAGGAATATGCTAAAAGTGCAATTTCTTGAGTACCAGAGTGGTAAAAAACTTAATAATTGCAATACTGAGATCCGGGTTTAGGGTCACAACAGAAAGAAAGTTTTTCCAAATGCAAAGCAGATCCATTTTGCGAACTTATAATGTTGTGAGCACCTGTCTCTCCTGAATGATAGCCATAAGCAAACTCACACTCAATAGTTGCTGACTTGATGCCACCATATGTGGAAGAACACTTCTCAATGACCCTCCCTTTATAACCTAGCTTTTTGGCCCATTTGGTATACGTGCTCAGTAATTGTTTTACCCAGACCTGAATTACAGAAATTTCCAAAATCAAGTCACAGATAAATAGAAATGTGTATATATAAGAGGATGGGGGAAGGGGATGAGAGAGAGAGAGAGAGAGAGAGAGAAAGTATAGATTGCATGTAAGTCTGTCAATCTCAGAGGAATCTTGTTTCTAAGATTGGGCGATTTGACAGATTTAGAAAAGAAATGAGTCTTCTATAAAATTAACTTATCTCTCACTAATATGTTGTGGATTCCAATCAATCTTACTCGCCACGCCAACAAATCCAGTGATCTTAACTCCACCAATGAAGTTTGACTGTGATTACACAACCAACCTTGATATAACTGGCAATCTCCCACGTGAAATATTTTTTTGTTATTTTGGTTTAACTAAACACATTAGTAAGTTTAATTTTTTTTTAATTTTTAATTTTTTTTAATAAGCTAGAGGATTAGGCAAGATTAGCTCCTCAGTGAATGCCAAAGGATGCAAGCATCCACCCTCGATCCCAGAGGAGAGATGACCTACACTTCCAGGAGCCCCCCACCAAAAAATAGGTAGTCAAATAAAAATGTGTTAACAACATTATATTTGTCTTTTCAATTTATACTGGAGGATAAAAGCTTCCTCATTACAAAAGGAGTGTTAATGTAATGGTACTTTTTGGAAAGCATAATGCGTGGACACAAAGGAAGTCCCCCTTCTATCATAGTACCAATTAAAGATTTGAGGAATATGTTCAGCATATAATTAGTAAAGAAGATCACTTCATAAAGGCTTGTAATTTACATGATTATTACTGACTACAAATTCAAAACCTATGAGATCATAAAATGTAACAGATTTTTGCACTAGCAATGACAGCAGCAGCACAGAGAGAGAGAGAGAGAGAGAGAGAGAGAGAGAGAGAGAGAGAGAGATTGACTACTAACCCTGAACAAAGAGCAGTACAAAAATTCAAAGTTGTTCTCACTTTCCCCGTGACAACATGTTTGCTTGTGCTTCCATCAGACGTAATAGCACCACCAAGGTCCTCAATTACCTGTATTTAAAACAAATATAAAAATAAAAAAAACTCAAATAATTATATGCATTGGACGGGAAAATAATTATTTCATTCCAAAATATTGGACACTAAAACTGAAAAATGATTATCAGTGTAACAAGAAAAGTAAATGAAATGCACTAAAATGATCAAAAACAAAAAAGTCAGTACAGCCTCATTTGTATAACCAACAAACTCATCTTTTCTGGCTCATTATATTAGTTTGGAGGATAGGAGATCTTATTCTTTTAGGAATGATCTCCAAGCCGAGCCCATGATCAGGTCATGCATAGGAACCACTGAGCAAGGAGGAAAGGATAACAGTATTGTATCACCTCTAAGATATTAATTGGTCCCTTTACTAATGTCAAAATAAAATAAATATCAACCAGGTCCCTTTCTAGAATTATAGCCTAGTCTCTATGTCCCATGAAGCACTTTCATCATCTCGTATATTACCAAAACTTGAAAAACTAAAATATGAAAGCATGAATGCAAGATGTTCTATCAATACCAATAAATTCAGAGTGAGGGGAAGATAGAGAAGAAAAATAAAATTGTACCCAATACTTTCAGGCGAAAAGACTTATATATGGGGCTGGCACGATCAACCTTGAAGCCCATTTCCTCGTAAATTTGAGCTGCAACATGATAAAAGAAAAGAGTAAAATTCACTATGGGCTGGCTTAGCAGAAAGTAATGTAAATCTTGTACAAGATGTTACATAAGAGTGCCTTGCATCACCTGATCTAGATAACCATCATTGGGGCAAACAAACTCACAGCTTTGCCTCGGGGATCCTAGTGCTTCTGTAGGATTGCATAAGAGGAAGATAAAGACTAAAGCAGTTAAGCATTTGTAACCCACTCTGCCTTTTCTTCAATTCAATTATTCAGGAATTCATATATTTCGAAGGGTGATGATTTTGGCACTCCAACTATCACCTCCCACACTCCTCTACTCTCTCACACAAGAGGACCATATGAATTTGGCACTCCTCTTTGTGTGAGAGAGTAAAGGAGTGTGGGAGGTGACATTTGGAATGTCAAAATCACCTCCCATTTTTAAAGTCATAAAAGCTTGTGAAATTTTTTTTTATCTGAACTGAAGAAACAAAAGCAGCTATTTGGATTCCAAAAATATAACAGCAACAAGTAGTTATATACAAAGACTCGCGATACTTAAAACAAGCAATGATTTGTTCAGAAAATTGTAATGATAGCTGCACTGCAACAAACACATGCAAACAAGGGTGTAAACCCTTTAAACTTGACAATTCAGAAAACTGAAAAAAGCTATCAGAATGTAATCCTGTTCCGAATAATTTCGACATTATTAGTAGACTCTTGTTATTCTAAAACTGAAAATCATAAACTGTGAAAGCAATATGTACCTTCTCGAAAGACCAGCAAAGCAATGCACCAAAACAGAACCCTTATCAATAAAATCCACACACACATCCAAATAGTCCAATACATTCTCATCGTCCATATCTCTTAGCCTCGAACCATGGGCGATTGGACTTGGATTCGATGGCACCGGAAAGGTGTGGTTCACAAAGAATAGCAGAGAAACAATCGGATGAAAGACCCCAAACCGCATCTTCCGTTCCATTGGAGCAACTGATTGCACTGAATCGCTAGTGTTTGGTGCTGGGGCAAAGGAGCTTTGTGGCTGAGAAAGGTAGGGGTCAACTTGAAGCAATTGCTAAGTGGAATAACGATAGGTGGAGTTAGGTTTGTCATACTGGGAAATGTTGGTTTCGGGGTTCCAATAGTATAGCACCTCAAGAATACCGTCAAACACTCCTGTCCACGGCGGGGAAGTGTAGCATCCCGAACATAGACTGGTGGAAGATACTAAAGACAGCTGGAGGTGTCAAACGGACTGGGCCGGTCCAGTACAGCATAAGTACGGCCCGCTTAAATAAGGCCCTGCACATGCATGAGCATGATCGGTATGGTCCGTAGCTTTGGACCATGCAAGATGAAGTAATTAGGCTTAGTACCCGTTTGGTATTGCTTATTTGGGGTAATAAGTGATTTTTAAAAAATTTTGGGAAGCCCAACCCGTTTGGTAAACTATGAGAAAATCACTTATTATTAAAAATTGCTGCGAGAGAAAGCTATTTGGGAAAGCAGCTAATAAGGTGCTTTCATTTTCTGATTATACAGGAATCAGTTTCAAAGAGGCGCTGGGTTTAATGATTATGCAGCAATTATTTTTTGATTATACGGGAATCTATACCAACAACACTTCTAACAAAAAGTTTACCAAACGCCAAACTGTGTTCTCTCACAGCTGATTTCTCTCACAGCAAATCTAACAGCGATTATTTTCACAGCACAGCAATGCCAAACTAGCCCTTAGGTAGCGTTTGATAGTGCTTAAATTTTTAAAAAAGTTTAAAAGGTGGCTTTAGTAAAATTTTTGCAAAACTATGGTGTTTGGTAAATATCAAGAATAAGCTTTTTTTAAACATTGCGGTCAATGACCGCTGTTTTTCAAAGCAGGGATAACCCAGCTTTTAAAAGCTGCTTTAAAAAAATTTACTAATGGTTTTAATGAATGTTTTACTTTCCCATAATGCCCTCGCTTATTTTTCAAATAGAAAGTCCTTGTCCCTCCAATACACATCTAGCAACACAAACTCCTCTTCTTCTCCATTCTGCGAACTCGCCTTTTCTTCTTCATTTTGTTCATTCACAACCCTCCCTCTTTCTATTCGTTTTAACTCACATCCCTTTTTCTATTCATCGTTTGCAACAAACCCCACCCAAGCTGCAACCACAACCATAACCACAACGTCCGACCATGGGCTATAGACGATGACGATGACAGACGAGCACTGATGGCAAACGGCGATGACATCGATGACAAACGATGAAGACTCCACAGCTTGGACTGTAGACGACGATGACGACTGTGCAAGGAGGACGACTTCTCTGGGTAGAGGGAGAAAAATAGAATAAGGAGGAGTAGAAGATAAATTTTTTTTTTTAAAAAAATTGTGCAGATAGAAAGGAGAAGAAGAAGATGAAAAAGAAAGAGCAGCTAAAAGAGATGCAGAGATCTGGAAGAAAAAAAAAGGGGTTCCCAAAAAAAAAAGGAAATTTAGTGAAAAACTCAAAAGAAACAAGCAGCTTTCAAAAACACCCAAAAACTTTTCAAAATGACAAAAAAAACCATTATCTTTAGCATCAAAGACATGCAAATCCTAGAGCTCTTTCCTCCACCGAAAACAACCATCAGCATGTGAAGAAACCAATCCTGCATGTGAAGATTTTGTCTTCAAGCAACCAGACCATGTGAAAACTTTGTCACTTTGCATCTGCCCAACAGTTATTATTGCGCAACGACAGTATCAGAAATAGTGTTTTTGAGTGCATTTTGTCTTAAAATACAGAAGAATCATTTGTTTGCCATCAGTTGGCATGTGATGCATGTATGAAACTTCAGAGAGAGATAGAGATGGTATCAGATAGAGAGGCTTCTCCTCTCATCCCTAGGCATTCTTAGCAAAAGACTAGAAGTCGGTGAAAATGGTGTATATAGTTTGTGTTGAGGCCCAAAAAATCCAAGGTTGGGCCCAAAAATATTCCTAGCCCAATGCGATACCTTATTGAGAAAAAACCCGATTGAAGCACATAAAAGTTCGTCATATGCACTTGCACACGTGCCACGCCAAGCAAACAAGCAACACACCATGCTACAAGCTTAAGTGGGCTCAAGTGATCGGTGCATAATTACATGTCATTTTGTATCCTTCTAACTTATGATTTGGTTATGTTTTTGAGTTAAACTTGTGCTTTTAATAAGTTTTGTGTTTGTTTCAGTGTAATAAGCTTGAGACTCATTAAATGCATTTTGGAGACAAGTTAGCTCAAAACGGTGTCTGCAGATCAGTCAACTTCACGAATTGGACTGTACTTGTTCAGGATGAACCAGATGTTGAGCCCTATATCATTGGAAAGATGTAGAAGTCTAGTTTCTGGATCATTTTACGGTTCATGATTCCAAGTCTCCTAGAGAAAGTTATGCAAGTTTTGGCAGCTTAAGGTCAAATTCGGCAGCATCTGCGTTACTGAGCCAAATATCACATTTGAAGGGCTTTCCGATTTTTCCTTGAGCTGACCTGCATATGCTTGGAAAGATAATTCAAAGTGCTTCAAGATAAAGATTTTTCCAGATTTTGGAGGAGGGAATATCAAGCCCAAAACAAGCCCACAAGCTGACTGCAATGAAGTCAATTCCAGTCTATTTTCGGCAGTCACCTTGCAAGGCCCAAAACGTATACTTGTACTGCTCAGATGAGAATACATTCTTCATAAAGGTTGTTCCAATGGGTGTCTATTATGACATATCCAAATTTGAGCCCCATTGGATACATATTGAAACCTCAGGCCTTCCTACACCAAGCCTGGTGCAGAAGAATCGTTTTTTTCCAGCAAAGGTGAAGAAAACCCACATGGGTTGGCAGCAAAAGGCAGCCACAATTGAACACCTTTGAAGTCCCATGTGAAGAAAGCTTGAGTTGCAGCAAAAGAAGTATGGGATGGAATTGATTCGAACCACACTAACATAGATAAGATGAAGTGGGAGTTATGGGTTGTATTAAAAGAGGAATGGTGGTGTTGGAATTCATCATGACGTTCCTCCCTCTTAGCCCTATAAATAGAGAAGTCTTCAAGCTTCATAAACCATCCCCAAAGGGGGGAGCTCTCAAATACTTCTCTAGAGCTCCCCTCCCTTCTCTCTCTCAAATTCTCTTAGTTTCTCTTTCTAGTTTTCAATTGTTGTAATGAAATATTTGTGCTGTAATTCTCCTTAAGTTTTTCTTAGTTCCACTTTACTTTTCATTGTTATGTAAATTCTTTTCTTTAGTTTTAAGTTTGATTAGTTTCCAAGTTTCAAGTATGGTTTTGTTCTTATTCATTATGCTTATAAGTTAATATGCTAGTTTGAATGATTGATCACCATTTAGGCTTGCATGTTAGCTATCTTGGTTTGAATTAAGAGTAGACACCATGCTTTAATTCGAATTGAACTATGAATAGGAAGAGTATGTATGGACATTCGACAACAGGAATTAGATACATACTTGATTGTTTAAAATGTTCTTCTATGCTTAATGGATTCCTAATGCTTAGTTTAGGTTAGACAACAGATGATCAAATTAGGGAATTATGAATACAAGGTTAGGACCAAACACCATGGCTTAATCATACTTTAGCTATAATCAATCCGTTAATCAAATTGAACTTGGGAACTTATCTGCTTGAGTTTTTTTCTTTTTTTTCTTTCTTGTTTTATTTATTTTCTTTCTTGTTTTTCTGTTTTGTGTAGAAAAACTGAATTGGATTATTCAATCACCAATCCCTGTGGAATCGACCTCGCACTTACATATGCTATACTACCTAACGGCTCGTGCACTTGCGAGTATCACAAGTTGAGGATGCAGCTGAATCCATTTTGGTGCAACTGAATCGACGCAACACCAAGCCACATGAATGTCCGGGGCTTGCTGAGAAGGTTGTGGTATGGATGGTTACAAGTATTCACAAGGCCCATTGAAGGTTCAAGGGATAGAAGTTTTCGAGCTACTTGGGAGCATGAAAACTCAGGCCCATTTCTTGAGCCCGAACATATGGTTAAGCAATAGAGAGAGAGAAGAGAAAAGTGATCCAATGCCTTAGGAGAACACCTCATAGTCTGCTGCCACACTTAGACAATCTCACGTTAGTTAAAACGACCAAAATAAAGCAAATAGGCTACTTCCAGCAGCTTGACGAAAACATTCAGGCCGCTGGAAAGAAAGTACCAATAACCCGATACTTGTGAACAAAGCCTAGCCCAGCCAAGATCCTTGTTAAAAACCTAGCATCATATTCCACCCTTTTCAAAGCTCCAGAACCAAGTCAAACAGAGGTCATCACAAAAACCAACGGAAATACATAGGACAGGAGGAATACCCATTGGACAAACGACTCCATCCATTCTCTTTTTCCTCTGGGAGCTCTAATTTGAAAACCAAGGAAGAAGGCAGGTGGTGCCTCACCCCCATGGGGAGGTCCAGTTGCATAGAAAGCCTTGGAACTCCAAAGAGCCTGTGACATATGCGCTCTGGTTGAAGAAATTTCACCAAAAGGGAGTGAATGGAAAAAAGTAAAGGAAAAGTGGGAATGGAGGATCGATAGAATTAGGGTTCTAAGCGCCTATAAAAGGGAGCTTTCTCTACCCAGCAAGACAACCCACATTCAGAGAGCAAGCTTCATCTCTCACATCCCTGAAACCTCTGCAATTTTGAGCCTCATTCCTCTATCACTTCCCATTTTCTCTTCTGGTAAATCATCTAGAGCACGACCAAGCTTTGTCAAGCTGGTGAATTTACTCAAGATGCCCCATTCTCTATTTCCATCTCTATCTCTCTTCCTTGGTCAAAAATCTCTTCAGATCTCTCTCCCCCTTGCCTTGAATATTTGTTTCCATAAGAAATTCAAGCTTTTGTCTTTCTCTCAGATTGCTAAACTTGTGAAGGCTTAGCTCCCATGCCACAAGCTCCTCAAGCCAAGCCAATCCATTGCTAATCTGTCACGTTTATTTGGTTGATTGGTGAAAGAATCCAAGGTGTTTTCTAAGGTTGTCACTACTCCTTTCAAAACTCTCTTGAAGCCCGGTGTTTGAACTCAGAAACAAGGGCAATCTCCTCCGCTCATCTTTTACAGCAGCCCAAGCCCATTCGTTTGGCTTCTGGAAGAAAAAGACCCCTACAGTTTGTAACTCTGAAGAGAGAAGTACAACAACACCAGAGAAGAAAAAATCTCAGTACTTCCTCCTTCAGTTTTCAATCAATAAACTCCCTTTGTTCATATACTTTCTCTTATTTTACTTCCTTACTCCGACCACTATTAATACCCGATCATAACAGTTCCAGCAACAAAAGCAATTAAGTAAGTCTTTTCCTCTTTATTTTTGGTTTTCTTAGCAGACTTCTTGTCCAAAATAGGGAAACACTTTTCATAATTATGTTATTATCTTGCTAAATTGACGATAAGCACTTGGTCATGTTTTATATTTACCATAACAATAACTAGATGTCTGTCAGGGAACCTTTGAGTTCTGCTCCATAGCCCTTTAAGAAAGAAATCAAAGACCTCATAGATCTTATAGATAGCAAGCCAAAACAAATAGAACTTCAGTCATTAGAAATTATTGAGCAATTAAAAATAGAAGTGCAAAAAATACAATTAGTGCTAAAAACATTAACTGAACAAGTAGAAAAGTTACATAATAAAATAGATAGACTTTTAGTTTAATCACATATTCTAAAATTAATAATAAATATATCAAAGCATTAGAAGAAGTTGATAAACTAGATAATGAACTAGTAGGCCTCTGTCACGCCCCGGACCCGGGGGTAGGTGGAGACCCCGCGCCCGGTGCGTGAGTAAAATAAAATAAAAAGAATCCGAAACATAAAATAAACTTTTCTTATAAAAATAGTTCCCAAAAATCTTACAGCTTTACAAGAAATAAATAAAGCTCTATCACTCTCATCTAATTCAGCCTCAACTGGTTTTGTCCTTGTCTTGCCCACTAATTCATCTGAAAAATTAAACAAGGTGAGGGATGAGCAACCACCGCTCAGTGAGTAGATTATGTAATATCCCAGTCAAGCAATGCTGTTTTACACACTCTAGAAAATATCATGAAAAGATACACCAATCCAGATCATATCACATCATCCCTTCATATTTCGGTTATCCTTCATAGCATGTAACCAACCACGTGACCCCTATTGGCCTCACTGCCCTATGTCCCCGTGTGGTACATCTATCCCTCGGATACTCCAACATTGAAGTTCTCATGTTCCATGAATAATACATACTTCATAAATATTCCAATCAATATATATATATATAGTGTGAAAAATTGCACCAAATTATACATGCTTGACTTGAAATAAAGAGATATTTGTAAATAGAACAAACCCACGATAATTCATGGTTTTCATATTTTATCACGAAATAAGAACTTTTAGAACACATTACATAAACCACTCACCTCGATAATGAGAGCCCTTAAAATAAATTGGCAAGACAACCCATCTACTTATCTTCATATACTATCACTCAAAGCAAGCTCCAAGAGTTTCATCACCACTCTCTCTCTCTCTCTCTCTCTCTCTCTCTCTCTCTCTCTCTCTCTCTCTCTCTCTCTCTCTCTCTCTCTCTCTCTCTCTCTCTAGTATTTCACTTCCTTTCTCTCTTTCTCGTTTTTGTTATTGACAACATAGGGGAGAGGCCTTATTTATACTCTTACAAAACTTGGGCATGAAGTAAGAATAGATGTGTGGATAAGCTTGATGACTAAGGATGAATACGAATGTAGGAAGATAGAATCAAGATATTTATTAACTAACTAATTTCTTACATGAGTTGTCAAAACACACAAGCTTTGAGCTTTAGAACAATGAGACATATATTGGTGATAAGGATGAAATATGCATGCTAACTACACGTCCACTCTAGCCTAAGATGATTAAAACTCATATATATATATATATATATATATATATAATTACCATGCCAATCCTTTTGTCCAAGTTAACTTGCTCAAAAAGATAAAAAGAGATTTTTTAGCTATTTAATACGCAAAAAACACAATTCTAATAATGAATATTATTATAAATATATACAATTATATAAGTTAAATAGTCAAGAAATATCTAAGGGTACTCATTTAGAAAAAAACAAATAATAAATATATTTTATAGTTATTCAAATGAACATATATATATTTATTTAAAAATACAGGGTTTCATAGCCTCACAGAATTTACAACATTTGTAGTAAGTAGTAATATCCCTATAAGACAAAATAATTTAATTATCCAATTAATTTTAAATTTAGATGAAAAAGTAGATCAATTAGAAGAACAAATAACATAAATCAATGAAGCAGTGCACAATACTACTTCCACACCACCCAAAGAATTAATTGATAAATTAGAAATTTTAACCTTAGGAAATAATCCTCATAAAAGTAGAATAAATTCATTTGATAATAGTAAATGGAACTCTTAAGAAAAAAAAGGAAAAGAAATAGTTAGAACAAAAGACATATACCCTAGTGAACAAGAAGAACAAGAATTTCTTAGAAAAGGTTATGAAAAATCTCATAAAAATAAATATAATTTATATCAATTAGGAAGATTTGAAAGTAACATAGTATTGTAAGTAGCATGAGTCAACATGAAGTAAGTTGTATAGATAATGAAGTAACTCTTAATTTACTTAGTAACACAGCAATAGAACATTTTAGAAAGTCACACTATCATCAAATTCATATAAGAACAATTATAATAGGAATAGCTGGACTCACAAGAGCACAAGTATGAACTAAAGCATTAGTATACATATATGTTGACAGATGGGAAAACCATCAGCAAGCAGCTATAGCTACAACAGAAGTAGATCTTAGCACAAACCTAGCAGTCGTAGGATGTATTCCTAATTATGTCATAAATATTAGAGAATTTAGTAAACATATTAAAATTAGCATAAGAACAAAAAAATTATAATATGAAGGTGAATACAAAAATTTAAGTATTAGTCTTATGTATGTAGGAAAAATTTCAGATAACTATAACTATAAATTTAATGTAGAATTTCAAAATTTAGTACAAACTTTTGGTAGTAAACATGTTAATATGATAGAGGCAAAACTAGTAGATAATAGCTTTTTAGAAAGAACATAATGGATTTTACCCAATTTACAAGTAGCAAAAAAATAGACAACTTGATAAAGCACAAATTTTTGAAAACCGTATAGGTGAAGCAATAGTAATATGTACTAATTATAAACAAATAAATGACATAGAAGACTTAGAAAGTGAATTAGAAGAAGAAATACACATGGCATTTGGTAATTTAGGAATAAATATGATTAAGCATCATTTTGATAATATAGTTGATAAACTCATAATGACATAGATAATTTAAATGAAGAAGAATATATAGAAAAGGCTTATTTATAGCAATGGTTCCTCAACTATACTCGGAGTTACATTTTGGTCACTCAACTCCAAAAATAGTTACAGAGATCACTCAATTAGGTGCTATTGTCATGCCCCGGACCCGGGGGTTGGTGGAAACCCCGCGCCCGGTGTATAAGAAAGTAAAATAAAATAAAATAAAATAAAATAAAATAAAGAGAAATACAAAGAAAGCCGAAACATGGATTTAAAATAAACTATTCTTATAAAAATAGCTTCAAAATCTAACAACTTTACAATTAATAAATAAAGCTCTATCACTCTCATCTAATTCAGCCTCAACCGATTTAGTCCTTATCTTGCTCACTAATTCACTTGAAAAATTAAACTGGATGAGGGATGAGCAACCACCACTTGGTGAGTAGATTATGTAATATGTCAGTTAATCAATGCCGTTTTACACACTCTAGAAACAAAAATTCTTAACATTATTTTGTACCCATTCTTAAATGTGTTGATCAGTCCAAATGGGTACAAAATAATGATTTAGCCTCATTGGATCCTTCGGTTTGGATCCTCTGCATTTTCCCCATTTAACCCCACAAAAGCATACATAATCATATTGCCTTTGCTTCTTGATTAGCCGAAAAAAGAGAGTTAAAAACTAAAATAATATACTCTTTTCCTTTTGAAGGTCTTTAAAATAATACTTCTTATTGTTATTTAATCACTCTCGGAAGACAGTGTCATCGCTGGAGTTTAGTTCGGTAAAAAATGGTATTGATTTGCAGATTCGTGATCTCACATTCGAACCCACATAAGTTATAACATCTTCGGTCAAACAAAAAGAATATTAATTTGAATTTTACCTTGAAAGCATAAAATCCACTTTCTTCAAGTCACCAGCCCCTGAACATTTGTCTTTACGACTGGCCCAGCTATTAGCCAGGGTGTGAAAAGGGTGTGCCTATTGATTTTGTCTAGACTGCCTTGGTCTAGTAATGTCTATCCATAAAGCACTGTTTTGACCACTATTACATATGAGTATGATTTTCTAATAATTTAATGTATATTTCCCTTTCGAAAAAGCTGTTAGTATCCTTTTTATTCAATTATTAATATTATCGTCGTTATTACGGATATGGAAAATAAAAAACCTGTTGTGAAGGTTGCAAAAATACAATAACAACTTTCATGATGGTAATGATTGTGACCAGACCAGATACAAAATTATTTGTTTTCATGTGTTGGCAAAATAAGATTATATAATTACTAATTAGTTTCTTAGAAAGTGATCACTTAATAATAATAATAATGGGAAGAAAGTTGGGTTAGTGTATAATTGTAGCGTCGGTGGTCAGTGGAGCAATAGTATTTGGATTTTGGTCAAACTGAAAAACTTGGTTTGGTCGTCTTCTGAACTCTGCAAGCCTCTGCTCTACAGCTACAATTCCAACCAAAAATAAGAAGAAGAAAAAGTTACAGATTACAAGCACTTTGGTTCCTCCATATGAAATTTGTCACTTGGAGAGCTTAGTTGATCGCCGAACTTATGTCCTATGGTAAACTCTTTGGACTATGAGGCTTAATAAGCTGAAAAATCAGAGAGATCCAAAGCAACCAACCAAGAAACAAGTAATAGAAATTCAAGAAGATAAATAAATATGCACAAATTAGACCAAGAGCCTTGGTCAAAAATTAAACTTGATTAGTTGCACAGATCAGTCTGCTCTTCTTGCGCTCAAATCCCATATCACCACTGACCCTCAAAACATCTTGGTCATGTGATATCCCTTGACTTTAACAATGTTGAAGGTATGACTGGTTGCTGTGCATTATATAGATGGAGCCTTAGTATACATTACAAGGGCTGGCTGGTGAGCTTAATATGTACCTATTGTTTTTTTTTTTCCCTTCCAGAAATTCCAAACGAGATCAGCACTTTGGTGGCGGGTTTGTCTATGCAATTCAATGCCCTAAAGGGTCATGTTCCTACGTTTGTCTTCAACACGTCTTGTTTAACTACTTGAGCTCTCCTAGTAAAAGGAATGTGGAAGTTGTTGCAGCAGAGTGGTTGGAAGGAACCAACTCATCTCTTGACAGAAAAAATCATACAATGACAGCTGGCTACTAGATTACATATAACTAAAGAGTGGTTGCATCTACCTTGGACTAAAAAATGCAACTTGCAACTTTTGTACCAAAGGGTGCATGAGTCCCGTTCTTCCTTTCTTACCCATCTATGTCATTTGCCCCACTCTTTGGCAACTTGTTCTATCTTCATACACTGCCGCTGCAACAAATTTTTCAATCAGAAAAAGGAAAAGAGAAAAGGAAAAGGAAATAGACTTTGAAGTTGGAAGGAACTTCGCTCTGCTTTCAGTGCTCATGGAGAGAAGTCGCTTCCTCTTGTCAATAATGTTGTTGTTGGTACACTATGGTTGTATATATGTGGCTAAATCAACTCTAGGCACAGGTGCAGCACAAACTAACATCACCACGGACCAGGGTGCTCTTCTTGCTCTGAAAGCCCATATCACCGGTGACCCTCAGAACATCTTGGTCAACTGGTCAGCCACCACCTCTGTTTGCAACTGGGTTGGTGTTACTTGTGGTGCTCGCCACCTTAGAGTTTCAGTCTTAAACCTCTCTTACATGGGACTTACCGGCACCATTCCTCCGAACCTTGGCAACCTCTCTTTTCTAGTTGAGATGCGCTTCAAAAACAACAGCTTCCACGGCACCTTGCCCCATGAATTATCTTATTTGCGCCGGCTGAAGTTGATTAGCTTTGGATACAACAATTTTATGGGAATCATTCCATTGTGGTTTGGGTCCTTCCCTAAACTTCAATCCTTCAACTTGTATGGCAATCAGTTTTCAGGTTCCATACCCTCGACTATCTTCAACTTATCAACATTGCAAGTAATTGATCTATCAGAAAATCAACTATCAGGCACGTATATATCAACACGCTATCTAAGAATCTATTGTTGATCAATCATTACATTTGACCTTCTAGTTTTATGTGTCTTTTGGCATACATAACAGGGAGGGTACCAAGAGAAATAGGGAACTTAACAATGCTGAAGGAGATGTACCTGAGGTACAACAATTTCAACGGTATAATTGTTGTCTTGCCTTGATGCATAAACGGCCTAATCATATACGTGTGTGATCTAGTTATATATATGACTGGGCTTTTGCTGCAGTGCATTATATATGCATAAATTACTAGTTTAATATACACATATATATCCTGTTTTAGGGCATGTTCCTGTGGGTGTTTTCAACATGTCTTCTTTAACTACTTTGAATCTATATGGAAACAACTTGAATGGTGGTCTTCCTGACAATATATGCCAGCATCTTCCTAGTCTTTAGGAGCTGAATCTGGGTCGCAACCAATTCGATGGTCCACTTCCATCCAAATTATGGCAAAGCACACAACTTCTTTATCTAACATTGGAGGAAAACAATTTCAGTGGAAGCATACCCAAAAAAATTGGGAACTCAACCCAGTTAAGGGAAATTTATCGTGATGTCAACAATTTGATAGGTAATTGGTATTTCATTTAGTTAGTCAAACTATGATTTATTGCCTTGCCTTGCCTTGATGCATAAACGGCCTAGTCATTGTAACATCCCGACCCAAATTATAATTATTCGTGAATTTAATTAATTTCATAAAATATGAAATTACCATTTTGCCCTCGAGGTAGGGGTAATTTGGTCACTTTTTAATCCGGAATGATTTTGGGGAAATGACCGGTACTTTTATGTAGATCGTACTGAGATGAGTCCGTAGACACGTAGTGGGCTCGAATAAGAGTTGTAATGAAGAAAATACACTTAGTGGTATAACCGCAATTTTTTTTTAAATTGGTTTTTAAAAAACAGAAAATCTTTCTCTCCCCCGTTGCTAACCAGATCCCCCCCCTCCCCCCGCGGACTGTTACAGCAGCAGTGGGTTTTCTGCTGCCACAGGCCGCCATCGGAGCTGGGACAGGTCCCAAAATGACCGGCCAGTCTCCCCCGTCCTGCCCCACCCCTTCACTAACACCAGCCGCCAGCAATGCCGCCGTGAAATCAAGAAATCCAGTCGATTTTCATCCGATTTTTCTCAAGCTCGTTTGAACGATTCCGGCCACCATTTTCGTCGTTCCAGGTATGCTTTCTCATCCACTCGAGGTGTTCTAGCTGTTGGTTGTGTTGGTTAGGAGAAATTTCTAAGTTTTGAAACGTTATTAAGCGATTGAAGTTTTAGTCGATTTCGGCCCCGACTCCAGCCACTTCCGTCGACTTTTTGGAGTAGGTCCAAGAACAAAAGTTGCTTCACTCAGTGTGCTGATCATGTAGGTATAGGCCTTGATCGGCGGTTTGGAGTTTTTCCGATCACCGTGGGCCACTTGGTGGCCTGTCATTGAGTAGTAAAATGATCCTCATGTCGTCCCGAGCACGACGGTATGCTCGGATATGAATTTGGATATCGTTTGGCGATCGATTGGATATCGTATATTGGGCGTTATCCAGGTTCAATATGTTCAATCCGTTGGATCGACTTCATCTCAATATATGTTGATCTAGGCTTCTCTAGGATTGTGTAGGAATTTGCGGATCGCCAATCGGAGCCATGGATGTCCCGATTCAATAACTTAAAGTTTGCGTTAAACGGTAACCGTCTAATTGTACGATCGCAATCGATCCAACCGTTCAATTCGGACCAAACTTGCAGGACATGTTTAGTAAACCTTGTTGAACTCGTAGGAACTTTCAGATCGGAAATCGGAGGTCATGGGCCCCGTGGGCTAGTTTGGCAAAGTTTGGACAGTTTAACCCTCGGTTGACCGTGAGTCTTCCGAAATGTTTTCACCCTTCGAGGAGTACTAGAACGACCTTATTAACGAGTCTTGACCGTTATTTGCGTTGTGTTGATTATGTTGGGATTTTGAGATTGTTTTATAATATCGTATGAAAATCTCAAATTATTAGTTTGTTAATTGAGATTATGGAATGGTTGAGTACGAGATACTTGATCGATGGGTTATGACAACGAGTCTTGGGTCTCGGCTATGATTATTAGTAAATAAATGGATGTTTGTTCATAAGCGTACTTCGTCCTTCTAATATGGAATTTCTTGCATAATGAGTTTGGTTTGAAAATTTATTTAATATGGTTAATGAGGATATGGGATCTCTAAATGTTATTATTTATCATTAATTAATATTATTATGATTATTATTGAAGTATATGGATTGGGTGATATCAGGCTATTTACGAAAGTCTATTATTTTAATTGTGGAATATATGTTTTAGAATTTATTTCCTATACTATGGATAAATATTTGGAAATTGGATTTTGAGAATATCCTCTTTTATTATATATTAGATTATGAAAGTATTTTATGAATTATCTTGCATATTTTTATACAACGAATTATTTTGATTATTGAGACTATGACTATTTTGGGTTATGAAATTTATGTTTTTGAGAGTTTGAGATCCGTATACGTATAAATATTTGGGTTATTGAGGTTATGAAATTTGTTAACGGATTGGTCTCGGTTTAAAAAGGGATTTGTTCATTTGCTTATGAATGGATCTTTGGAAAGTCGAAAAAGGAGTGGGAACATAGTTTTGGGGAAGTGGGTTTGTGGAAATGGTGAATTTTTATGACAGTTTTGACAAAGGATTTGGGAATTGGGTTAATTGCCTTCGACAGAGTGTGTGCACATGATTGGATATTTCCTATACCCGCTCATGTGGGTGTCCGTCCAGTGGATATTGCATGTACCTACATAGAGAATACTCTGTAGGTGTCTGGCCAGTGTATTACTTGTACCTACATGGAGATTACTTTGTAGGTGTCCAGCCAATGAATTGCCTGTACCTGCTTATGTGGGTGTCCGACCAGTGATTTGCCTGTACCCGCATTGAGATTACTTTGCAGGTGTCCGACCGGATTTTCCCCAGCCACATGCCGGATTTGTCTACACAGGTGGTTGGCTAGTTTCCCCCTTTCCCCAGTTTCCTTTGGAAAATATATATTGGTTGCCTTCAGAAATTATATTGTTGCATTCGGAAAATATAACGGTTGCCTTCGCTTTTAATTATGTGTTCCATATGCCCCTTGGTGGGTGATAGCCGGATATGCGACATACAGATGGTTACAAATATGGTTTTAGGTAGAAGGTTTGATTTGAGAGTTATGAATTTCAAATGTGGTTTGTGTTGTAATAATAAATTAAATAATTTAAGAGTCGGGTTACAAACATAAGATTGTTTCAACATTTTTATTATATTTAAGGAATTGTGATTTTCTATGAAAGAACTACGTGTGGCTTGATCCCTCACCAAAGAGTATATAGGTAGCCTAGGGTCTTACTTAGATGCAGCCGCGGACTAAATTTTATTTTTGGAACTTTAATTTGGTTATTTGGATCTAGTCTTACCTTTGTTGTTTTTAATGAGTTTGATTCTGACTTTGTCGTTGGTTCTGAAGCTCGGTTGAAACCGAGGCGTGATTAAATGTTTGTGCATATTCTAGTTTGACTAAGGGAGGGTTGTTATAATGTGTTTATGGTCAAGACAAGTTTGAAACCTATTTTGGATTGTTGTACGACTTGGGCTGATGCCTTAAACTACTTACGATTGTGTTTGGATGTTAAACATCGCATGATGGAAATTGGGAAGTCATTTTATGTTAATTATAATGAGCATTCATAAATTTGTTTGAGTCTATTATTTGCATTGTTTATTGTATTTTTGACTTAAGAGTATTGCTGGTGGTTCTGTTTCGAATTATTTGAAGGCCGGAGACCTATTACGTAAATTGCACGTGATTACCTTGTGTATGTTGCCTATTGGGATTTATATTAATTGTGTTTTAACAGGTGGAGAAATTTGGGAAATGTCCATTTTTCAGGGGAGACTCTGCCGAATTTTCGGCAGAAAGTCTTGTGCCCATTTTCCTTAAGTTTGGAAAAAAGGCTAGTTTCAGAAGTGGGCCCGACATCGGTGTGATGTCGGATTTTCCACAGGATTCGTCTCGGGTTCCGAGGAATTCAGGGCGGGTCCAATCAATCATATACTTGTGTGATCTAGTTATATATATATATGACTGGGCTTTTGTTGCAGTGCACTATATATGCATAAATCACGAGTTTAATATACACATATATCATGTTTTAGGGCATGTTCCTGTGGGTGTTTTCAACATGTCTTCTTCGACTACTTTGAATCTATATGGAAACAACTTGAATGATGGTCTTCCTGACAATATATGCCAGCATCTTCCTAGTCTTCAGGTGTTGAATCTGGGTCGCAACCAATTTGATGGTCCACTTCCATCCAAATTATGGCAATGCACACAACTTCTTTATCTAACATTGGAGGAAAACAATTTCAATGGAAGCATACCCAAAAAAATTGGGAACTCAACCCAGTTAAGGGAAATTTATCTTGACGTCAACAATTTGACAGGTAATTGTTATTTCATTTAGTTAGTCAAACTATGATTTATTGCCTTGCCTTGCCTTGATGCGTATGGCCTAAATCATATACTTGTGTGATCTAGTTATCTATATATGACTGGGCTTTTGTTGCAATGCATTATATATGCATAAATCACGAGTTTAATATACACATATATCATGTTTTAGGGCATGTTCCTATGGGTGTTTTCAACATGTCTTCTTTGACTACTTTGAATCTATATGAAAACAACTTGAATGGTGGTCTTCCTAACAATATATGCCAGCATCTTCCTAGTCTTCAGAAGCTGAATCTGGGTCGCAACCAATTTGATGGTCCACTTCCATCCAAATTATGGCAATGCACACAACTTCTTTATCTAAGATTGGAGGAAAACAATTTCAGTGGAAGCATACCCAAAAAAATTGGGAACTTAACCCAATTAAGAGAAATTTATCTTGGCGTCAACAATTTGACAGGTAATTGATATTTCATTTAGTTAGTCAAACTATGATTTATCCTTTTTTGTTGTTGCATAATTTATGTTATTATTTGACTATTTCGTAGTTTGTAACCAGACGAAAATGATTTGATAATTAGTCGTGAGGGAGATAGTTAATCATGAATATTTGATTTTCAACTATAACCAGAATAAAATAGATTGAGTTGCCTAACAAATGTTGTATCGAAGACATTCAAATAAAAGCACAAAAGAGTACATATGGTTAGATTAGATTACATATCCGTATGGTTGACATTTTGGACTAGTGCCAAGGCTACAAAGTTAAACATGCAAGCGTTGTGTTGTGTTGTGTATATGTGGCAGGCACTATACCAGATGAGATGGGTGATCTTCAAAATTTAGAGTTTTTGTCAATCCAACAAAATAATCTCAATGGCCTCATCCCATCTTCAATCTTCAATATGTCAAGGATGAGAGGACTGTCACTTACTTTGAATCAGCTATCGGGTAGCCTCCCAGAAAACATAGGCCTTGGGCTTCCAAACCTGCAACTCCTTTATATAGGAGCAACTGACCTCAGCGGAGTAATCCCCAACCTCTCCAATGCTTCCATGCTCAGCAGGATAGAGTTGAGCCAAAACTCATTTACAGGGTTTATTCCGAGGACACTCTGTTCCTTAACAAACCTTCAGTGGCTTAACTTAGCAATGAATAATTTGACGATTGATACTTTCACTCTCTCTTGTTTGGTTAATCTTGAATATTTGACAACACTACATTTGACAAATAATCCGTTAAATGCTAAACTTGATGATTCCTTTCGGAATTGCTCTACGTTGTCGCTTCAATATATTTATTTATTCAATTGCAGCATGAGGGGTAACATTCCCATTGGTATTGGCAACATTAGCAGCTTGGTAACCTTATCCCTGGGATACAATGAATTGAGTGGATCAATTCCAACTTCAATTGGAAGACTTTGGAATCTCCAAGCTTTGTATTTGAATGGTAACAAGTTGCAAGGATACATCCCATATGAACTTTGTCAACTAGATAACCTAGTTTACTTATCTCTGGGTGGAAATCAGCTCTGTGGTTCTATACCTTCCTGCTTGGGCAATCTAGCTGGATCTCTCAGAAATCTAGCACTGGAGTCCAATTCGTTGAGTTCCACAATACCATATACACTCTGGAGACTGGCCTATATCTTGCATGTAAACTTATCATCTAATTCTCTAATTGGAGCTCTCTCACAAGATATTGGAAACTTGAAAGTTGTCCTAGAGGTAGATTTATCAAATAACCATTTATCTGGTGTTATACCAAGCACCATTGGGGGTCTTTTGGATTTGAATATTCTATCCTTGGCAAATAATAATCTGGAAGGCCCTATTCCAAGTTCATTTAACCACTTGCTAAGCCTGCAACTTTTGGATTTATCCAGAAACAATCTATCTGGAGTTATTCCAAGGTTTTTAGAAGCTTTCTTACTTCTCAAGTATCTAAATTTGTCTTTCAATAGGTTCGAAGGAGAAATTACAACTGGTGGACCGTTCCAAAACTTCTATGCTCAATCATTTGTGTCAAACAGGGCACTTTGTGGTGCAGCTCGACTCCATGTTCCACCATGCAAAAATGGTACACTTGAACCAAATTGGAGGAAAGCTAAATATATCATCCTAGGGATCATATCAGTTATTCTCCTAGTGGCCTCCGTATTTATCCTTGTACTACGCAGGAAAAGGAATGTGGAAGTTGCAAGAGAGGCTAACTCATTGCCTCAACTTCTTTGGAGAAGAATTTCACACCTAGAACTTCTAAAGGCAACAAATGGACTTAACAAAAACAACTTACTTGGAAGTGGGGGTTTTGGCTCAGTATATAAAGGGACACTTTCAGATGGAATAGATGTTGCAGTAAAGGTTTTCAGTTTACAACTAGAAGGGGCTTTCAAGAGTTTTGATAGGGAATGTGAAATGCTAAGAAATATTCGCCATCGAAACCTTATCAAAATCATCAGCTGTTGTAGTGAAATTGATTTCAAAGCCTTGGTATTGAATTACATGCCAAATGGGAGTCTCGAGAAGTGGCTGTATTCTCAAAACTATTCTTTGAATATCTTACAGAGGATGAACATAATGATAGACGTTGCGTCGGCATTGGAATACCTACACCATGGTTATTCAGTACCTATTGTCCATTGTGATATAAAGCCCAGCAATATACTACTAGATGATGATATGGTTGCACATGTTGCTGATTTCGGAATTGCAAAACTCTTGGGTGGAGGAGATTCTATTACCCAAACTATGACTCTAGCCACTGTTGGGTATATGGCTCCAGGTGATGTACTTGCTAATTTAATATCTTTCAATTCTATACATGTTGTCCTTAATTATACACATGAATATATTTCACACATATATGTATAATTCATAATGCAGAGTATGGATTGGAAGGAATGGTTTCAACAAGAGGGGATGTGTACAGTTTTGGAATTTTAGTGATGGAAACATTCACAAGAAGGAAGCCAACAGATGAGATGTTTGTTGGTGAAATGAATTTAAAGCAATGGATTGCAAACTCACTGGTTTTGCCAGATGCAATGATAGATGAAGTTGTGGATGCCAGTTTGCTTTGCACACAGCAGGAAGATGATGATCTTGTGAGGAAAAGAGATTGCTTATCATCCATTATGAGATTAGCCCTTACTTGCTGTGCAGAATCACCTGAAGAGAGGATAAATATGGAAGAAGCTGTAGCCACACTCAAGAAAATCAAGATAAAGTTTTTGAAGGATGCTGTTGCTGCTGCTACTCAAATAAACTGCCCTCTTGTTTAGCGCTTCAATTAATGGGTCCCATCCATCCTTCCTATGACACTTTGATTCAATTTGAGTCATGCGGCTTTGTTTTGGTATATTTGAATTTTAAAGACAATATATTATATAGATGGAACAAGTATACATGAATGTTGAAGCATCTTCCATATAATAAATCTTCTTCCTTGACAAACCACGTGACCCCTATTGGCCTCACTGCCCTAAGTCCCCGTGTGGTACATCTATCCCTCGGATACTCCAACATTGAAGTTATCATGTTCCATAAATAATACATACTTCATAAATATTCTAATCAATATATATATAGTGTGAAAGATTGCACCAAATTAGACATGCTTGACTTGAAATAGAGAGATATTTGTAAATAGAACAAATCCATGATAATTCATGATTTTCATATTTTATCACAAAATAAGAACTTTTAGAACACATTACATAAACCACTCACCTTGATAATGAGAGCCCTTAAAATAAATTGGCAAGACAACCCATCTACCTATCTTTATGTACTATCACCCAAAACCAAGCTCCAAGAGTTTCATCACCACTCTTTCTCCTTCTTTCTAATTTCTCATGTTTTGAAACTATAAGGTTATGCTCCTATTTATAGTGTTTATAGGATAAACTTCAATATTAAAAGGATAAAACATCCAAGTTTATCCAAAAGATAAATATCCTAACAAGATAAGATCATCCAAGTTTATCCAAAAGATAAATATCTTCTTTTATCCGTTTAAACTACGGGTCTTCATAGTTGTGTTGCACCATTAGTCCTTGATCGGTGCATATTTATATATCATTTTGTACCCTTCTAACTTATGATTTGATTATATTTTTGAGTTAAACTTGTGCTTTTAATAAATTTTGTGTTTGTTTCAGTGTAATAAGCTTGAGACTCATTAAATGCATTTTGGAGACAAGTTAGCTCAAAACGGTGTCTGCAGATCAGTCAACTTCACGAATTGGACTGTACTTTCTCAGGATGAACCAGATGATGAGCCCTATATCATTGGAAAGATGCAGAAGTCTAGTTTCTGGAGCATTTTACGGTTCATGATTCCAAGTCTCCTAGAGGAAGTTATGCAAGTTTTGGCAGCTTAAGGTCAAATTCAGCAGCATCTGCGTTACTGGGCCAAAAATGACTTTTGAAGATCTTTCCGATTTTTTCTTGAGTTGGGCTGAGCCCTATATCATTGGAAAGATGCAGAAGTCTAGTTTCTGTAGCATTTTACGGTTCATGATTCCAAGTCTCCTAGAGGAAGTTATGCAAGTTTTGGCAGCTTAAGGTTAAATTCAGCAGCATCTGCGTTACTGGGCCAAAAATGACTTTTGAAGGTCTTTCCGATTTTTTCTTGAGTTGGGCTGCATATTCTTGGAAAGATAATTCAAAGGGTTTGAAGATCCAGATTTTTCCAGATTTTGTAGGAGGGAAGATCAAGCCCAAAACAAGCCCACAAGCTGACTGCAATGCATTGTCAATTCCAGTCTATTTTCAGTAGTCAACTTGCAAGGCCCAAAACGTACACTTGTACTGCTCAGATGGGAATACATTCTTCATAAAAGTTGTTCCAGTGGGTGTCTATTATGACATATCCAAATTTGAGCCCCATTGGATACATATTGAAACCTCAGGCCTTCCTACACCAAGCCTGGTTCAGAAGAATTCGTTTTTCCAGCAACTCATGTGCAACAGCAAAAGAACTTTATTAGCCAGCAACAAAGACTAGCAGAACATGGGTTGGCAGCAAATAAAGAGCCAGACCTCCATGCTAAAAGAAGAAACCAGCAAACCCATGTGAAGAAAGCTTGAGGTGCAACAAAAGAAGTATGGGATGGAATTGATTCCAACCACACTAATATAGACAAGATGAAGTGGGAGCTATGGATTGTATTAAAAGAGGAATGGTGGTGTTGGAATTCATCATGATGTTCCTCCCTCTTAGCCCTATAAATAGAGAAGTCTTCAAGCTTCAAAAAACACCCCCAAGGGGGGGAGCTCTCAAACACTTCTCTAGAGCTCCCCTTCCTTCTCTCCCTCAAATTCTCTTAGTTTTGCTTTCTAGTTCTCAATTCTAGCTTTCCTTTTGCTTCTTAGTTGTAATTTATTTTTCTTTGTAATGTAAATTCTTTTCTTAAGTTTTCAAGTTTGATTAGTTTCCAAGTTTCAATTATGGTTTTTGTTTTTATTTATTATGCTTATAAGTTAATATGCTAGTTTGAATGATTGATCACCATTTAGGCTTGCATGTTAGCTATCTTGGTTTGAATTAAGAGTAGACACCATGCTTTAATTCGAATTGAACTATGAATAGGAAGAGTATGTATGGACATTCGACAACAGGGATTAGATATATGCTTGGTTGTTTAAATTGTTCTTCTATGCTTAATGGGTTCCTAATGCTTAATTTTAGGTTAGACAACAAATGATCAAATTAGGGAATTAGGAACACAAGGTTAGGACCAAACACCATGGCTTAATCATACTTTAGCTAGAATCAATCCGTTAATCTAATTGAACTTGGGAACTTATTTTCTTGAGTTATTTCCATTTTTCTTGTTTTATTTATTTTCTTTTTCATTTCTGTTTTGTGTAGGGGAAATGAATTGGATCATTCAATCACCAATCCTCGTGGGATCGACCTCGCACTTACATATGCTATACTACCGAACGACTCGTGCACTTGCAAGTATCACAAGTTGAGGATGCAGCTGAATCCATTTTGGTGCAGCTGAATCGACGCAACAGTCCTTCCATCAAAATTTGTTAAATTTTCTGTCAAAAGTGAGGGTAAATTCGGAAATTCATCCACAACCCTCCCTCTCCTCCACAACCCTCCCCTTCCTCCACAACCTTCTACTTCCTCCATTGCTGCAACCCACGCCTTCCTACTCCAATCCCTCCCAACCCTAATCCCTATCTCTCTAGCACACTGGGCACCCATCCCTTCCCCACCTACCCTTCTTCCCACAATAACTTAAAAAGCCTATAATTTAAAATCAACTATTAGCAATTTAAAAAATGGAGATCTCCAATGAGCTCTCTCTCTCTCTCTCTCTCTCTCTCTCTCTCTCTCTCTCTCTCTCTCTCTCTCTCTCTCTCTCTCTCTCTCTCTCTCTCTCTCTCTCTATACATTTATGGATGTTTATGGTTGATGGTTTACAGTGAGTGCTGGGTTGGGGTGGGAGGAAGGATTGGGTGGCGAGTTTGGTACAAGGGAGGAGAAGCAATCAAGTTGTCTTCTCTTTTCCTTTTTCTGCCCAGATTTTGGTTTAAGGGAGGAGAAGTAAGGATTGAGTTGCGGCAATGGAGGGTTGTGGAGGAAGGGGAGGGTTGTGGATGAATTTCCGAATTTACCCTCACTTTTGAAAGAAAATTTAATTGAATTTGACAGAAGGACTAATGGAGCAAGACAACACCTAATTGAATGACCTCTGTAACTATTTTTGGAGTTGAGTGATCAAAATGGAACTCCTAGTATAGTTGAGGGACCATTGCTACAAATAAGCTTATAGAAAAATATAAAACTTATGATTTAGGATTACATAGATTATCAGATAAAGAAATGAAAGATTTAATTTCAAATATAGGATTATAACATATTTTAGGAGAAAAGGAATATCAAAATATGTTAATTGAAGTAGAGTGCATGCCTGTAGAAGACCAATATAGTTCAACTGGACCATCTGTAGCTCCTGCAAGTAGAACAAACCAGCAAAATCTTAGGCAAATTAATGAACCATATAGAGAAAATAATGAAGAAACCGGTAGAAGTGCCTTTCAACAAGAAACATTTGGACTAAGAAAAAATAGAATCCCTTATAAGGAATTGAACAAATTAGTTTAGCAGGAAATATATTAAACTTAGATCATGTAGACCCATAAGACTGGGAAAAAACTATAGAAAGATGGGAAAAAAGATGAGTACATGCAGCATTGATGTTAGATTTTAGTAATAATAAAGATATGTTAGATTAGTTTGAGCATACTTTAGATGGAATGGTTTTTTATTACTTCCAAGCATGGAAAACTAAAAATCCAAGAGAACATCAAGCATAAAAAGAAGTGTTTAATATAGATGCATTTGTTAAGTTAATCAAATATGAATTCTTAGATCATAACAGATTAGATGGTAGAAATGAAACAAGAACAAATTAGAGCCAGAAGAAATTTAGAACAACTACAAATTTGTGATTTACAATATATTAGTGAATATACTTAAGACTTTTTCAAGTCTTTAGGTAGAACAGGTAGAATTGATGATCTTAATTTATTAGATACTTATATGACAAAAATTAAAGGATCAACAGGAGAATTTGGAATGAATGGCAAAAACATCCTAGGAAACTAGATGTATCCATAGGAGCAAGAATACAACATGTATATGATATATTACGATCAGAATGTAGTCAAATAAAAGCAAAAAGACAAATTAGAGAACAATTTTATATGAGCTGTAAAAATATAGATTTACCTAAACAATAGGATGTCATAGAAAATTAGATGAATATATGTGTATGTTTGAAGAACAAAAAGAGCATGAGGAATTTAAATATGTTAATTTAGGATGGCCTCAAGAATGTAATCAATGTAAGAAAATAGTAGTAGAAAAATATTACAACGAGGCAATAGTTTATTGTAAAACTTGTTATAATAGACCAACAAAAGTAAATACAGTTGAAATAATATATAACAATAATCAAACGAATAATTGCCCTAATGTAGAGAAACAAAAGACTACTTCATTAATAACAATTAATTGTGAGTTAGAATTGTTAAAAAAAAAATTCAAACAACAGCTATGATAGATACAGGTAGCACAAAAAATGTAATAAAAGAAGAATTAGTGCTAGAATAATTTAGGCAAAAATTAGCTAGACCAGTAAGAATTATACAGTTTGATACAAGACCTGTATACTTAACACATTGTATTAATAATATACCAATTAGGATAGAAAGACAACAGTTTAATTTACCCTTAACCTTTATATCTCCAGTAGGATCATATCCTTTTATCTTAGGATTAAAGTTCTTAAAATGTTTACAAGGAGGATTTTTATTTACACCTCCAGACATTACATTTTTTAAGAAAGGTATAACCACAACAGATCAAAGTAATATATTAGAGTCTTACAATAGTATTAACATAGAAGAACAAAATTTTAAATATTATAATATGGAAGAATTAGAAGAAATAAATGAAGAAAAGATAGATGAACAAAATAATTTAGAATATGATGAAATAATATTTGATCATGAGTATCCAATTATAGGAAAGATAAAGCCTTTAGAGATTCTGCAAATAGATAGACCAAAGAATTTAGAAGAATTGTTACAATTAGCTGAACAAACTAGAATTATAGGAGAAGATCCCCAATTACATTGGAATAAGAATAAGATATTAGCAAAATTAGACATTATCAATCCAGAATTAACAATTAAAACAGCAGATATGCCCTGTAACTTGTTAGACAAGCAAGAATTTGATCAACAAATAAAAGAATTATTAAACTTAAAAGTAATTAGACCTTCAAAATCTAGGCATAGATTAGCAGCCTTTGTAGTTAGAAAACACTCAGAACTTAAGAGAGGTAAAGCTAGAATAGTGTATAATTACAGGAGATTAAATTATAATACTTATGAAGATAGTTATAAATTACCAAATAAGGATGAAGTTAAGAATAAAATTCAAGAAAGTAAATACTTCAGTTAATTTGACTGTAAATCAGGATTTTGGCAAATTGGATTAGCAGAAGAATCAATTCAATGGACAACATTTACTTGTCCAGAAGGACATTTTGAATGGCTTGTAATGCCATTTGGATTAAAGAATGCACCATTGATCTTTCAAAGAAAGATGGATCAAATCTTTAAGAAGTATGATAATTTTTGTAGTGTATATGTAGATGATATCCTTGTTCATAGTAAAAATAAAAATGCACATAGAAAACACTTAGACGCGATTTAGAAGTCAATGAGATGGATAATAAAAATATAATTGGATATGAATTAAGAAATGGATAGTAAAAATATAATTGGATATGAAAAGATGGATCAAAGAGATGGATAGGAGTCAATGTTCTTCCAATCCTGTTGTAACTTAATATGATCCCATCTCTTTACCAGACGCGATTTACCCCCTAAAATTACCTGGAAGGGGGTAAAGTAGTGAGATAAAAGGTAAACCTAAAATTACTTCATCCGTGATATTCTGGATCAGGACAAAGGACGTTTTAAAACATATTTTATTCTGGCATATGTGGGCTTTAGGTAACTCATATTTTAATTTTAAGGTTTTACCATACGCTGTTCCTAGAACTTCTTTTGACTTTTTGTAATACTGGGTTGGAACTAGACCTTCTTGAATACAATTTAAATCGGCTCCTAAATCAAATATAGCAATTGTATTTAACTCGAATTCATTAATAAAAATACTAACTCTAGAATACCATTTTCTAAAATTAATTTGCTTGATTAAGTTAATAACTTTATCTTCTTTATCGGACGACTCAGGTTCTGACTTAGAACTAGATTTTCCAAAGGGGTTACTAGACTCTGCTCTAGATTCCATTAGTTTAACTAGATCCTTCTTAATATCATAATTTTCAGTTTGTAATTTTTGACTAATTTGTTTTAATTCTAAAATTTCCTTTTTGATTGTTTTGACATCTAATTGGAGATCCTGAAGGGTAGCTTCTTTCTTTTTACTAAACCTTTCTAAGGTGGCATTAAGACTGATTTTAGGGGGCGTAGGAGAAGAACTAGACTCTTCCTGACTTATGATTTTCCTAAGTTTTCTAAGGTACTCAGATTTTAACTCGGGATCCTGAACTTTACTAATTAAATCGATTAGTAACTCTTCTTGTTCTTCTTGTTTAGTGAGGACACAGATTGATTTACTTAAGACTTTGCAACATTTATCTTTACATCCTAATTGAATTTCTGGTGAACTAGACTGGGAACTGTCTGAACTGTAACCATGTGAACTGACTGAGGACATAGGATCTGACTCAGTGTTAGCTAACTCTAGGGCTTTGATTAATTTGGCTTCATCATCTGATGCTAACTTTAATTGTTTGATTGTATCTTTATCTTTGCACTCATTAGCGAAATGACCGAACCTTTTGCATTTAAAACATTTAACTTTTGTTTTATCTGAACTTTTCTTAAATTGATTCTTTTTATTTTGTCGGTAACCTTTGAAGTAACCTTTTGACCATTTGTTTCTCCTAGGGGTAATCTTCTTTTTACTATAAAATTCATCATTATTTCTGAAAGAATTTTTCTTACGGGAATAATGGCGACTTTTACTAAAGCGTCTATCATGACTTCTTTTAACTTGTCTAGACGGCGGGACCGGTGCTAGACCATGTTGTTCGTAGAAATTACCTAACTCATACTTGGCATTATTCCTGTCGGCTTGAATTGATTTTCCTATTTTTAAATCTGCACACATTTTCATACCGACCTGATTAATTTTACTAATTATATTACCATAGGTTAATTCATCGTAGTTAATTTGACCTGACTCATTGCTTAAGACTGTTCTAATTTTACGGGCAAAGAGGTTAGGTTGACCGTTTATGAACTTTTCTTTCCAAAACGGCTGATTACTATCATCTCTTAACATAACTCTAGAAATAAAAACGTCTTTGTACCATCTAAAATCACTTAACTTAGGGCATATGAGATTACTTAACTGGTCATGAATTCTAGCTATTGTACTACTGGGCGTACCAATAAAATGCTCAATTATTGTGTATAAAAGGACATTGACTCCGTCTTCTATACTTGTTCCTATTCATTCATCTAAAATAGGGTAACCATCTTCATTTGTTTTACGGGCATGGATTATTCTTAATTTTGCATCTTCTGTGAGATGTTTATCCGACCAGAAACGAAGTGTTCCTGTAAAACCTGTTTCTAAAAGGGAAACTATTTCTGACTGTCTTAACTGGTGATTGGTGGCATAACTATTGGCTACCATGGACATATGTTGTAACTTGTTGAGTATCTCCTATTTGGACAAGCCATCGATGTTCCATTCGTATAGCTTATCAGAAGACACTGAGAATTAACTGTGGGTTCTTTCTTCAAACTGGACATCTGGGGGCGTAGGCTTAGGATACCAATTTTTTGTAAGACTTGTGGGGTTAACTTTACCTGTTAAACGACTAACCTTAAGACTCTGGGAATCCTGGTTAACTTGTAGGTTACTAAAGGCTTGTTCAATTTGAGAGATATTACTAGTTTCTGATTCTTGACTAGAGGCTGACTCTAAAGACATAGCTGACTCACTATCAGAATTAACTTCAAATTGTAAAACTTTAACTGAGGTTTCTTCTTCTTTTCCTTTATCTTTATCTTTATTGGGCTTTGGTTTAATTGGGGTTAATTCTTTAAACATTTCTTCAATTTTTCTCATTGTTGGGTTTACTTTGAGGGAAGACTCTGGTTTTAACTCTTGGAATTTAACTAAAGGTTTTTCTTTCTTTGGTTTTACGGTAATTTCATTAGGGATTAACTTATCAACTTTAGTTTCAATTTTATCTAATTGTTTACCTATGACTATTAGACTCTGGTTGGTGTAGTTATTTTGTTCAATGATTCTCTTATTGTGATCATCTTTTGACTCAGCGATTTCGTAAGGACTAGCGATAACTTTGGCATTCTTGTGACTAATTACTATTGTTTCAACTGGGGGGTGACTGCTGGTAACTTTAGTGTTGTCGGCTTTTTCCCATTTTATCCTGGGTTAAAGTAACTAACTTTTGACTTAAGTATTTCCTTTCTACGTAATCAAAGATAAGGTGACTCTGACTTAGTCTTTTTTAAATATTCTTTCCTTTCATTGAAAATTTCTTTTCTTTGAACTTTGAGGAAAGAAGCATGATAATTGGCTTTTCGTGACTCATTTTCAGGGGCTTGGAAATGGGCATCTAACTTTGACCAATGAATTTTGAATGGTTTACTAAGAACTCTTAATTGGGCATCACAGACTTCAAAGGTGGAACCTTCAAAATCTGTTCTAGTAGGTGACTCAGGCTGAATTGGCTCAGTAGGGGCTTTTCCGTAACTTGGTTGAACAACTTGTTTTTGCTTTCTTAATTCATTAATTTTAAAATCAAGTAAGGCTCTATCGGCTTCTAAATTGCGTTATGTAACTGAGGATGACTCGGCAGACGAATGTCTAGCTGGAATTTTAAAGGATTGACCAGGCGTTGGTAACTGTTCTAACTGGACTGTGGATTTAACTGGCCTATCGAAACTGATTTTAACTGTACCATCTAACTAAGGTTGAATGTAATCTAAATCGTTCAGACTACGTTGAACCGGCTTCGGGGGGCATTCAGTAGTTAAAAACCAATCCTGGGGTAACTTAATATCTGACCATCTAATCATTTGAGGAACTATGACATTAGCATTGGAAGTATGACTCTGAATTAAAAGCGTTTGATTCTTAGAACTTTTACTAAGGGCTTGGAAATTCATATTTGTGCCTGTGACTTTGTAATAAATTCTATAAATAAAAGCTAAAGGTTGACTACCGGGTAAAACATTATAACCATGTGTTTTAATATTTAAAGTTAAAACTTTTAATATGTGAGGATCGCTTAGGCTAACTGTGAAATCTGGGTAACAATTAAAATGAACTGGACCATGGCATAGGCTTGACTCAATAATTCCTAAGACTCCATCTTGGAAATCATTAAATCTAGCATCTCTTAAACTTAATAAAATTGTTACACGAAGACCTAACTTAGTTAATGGTTTAACTGCGACTTGAACTAAATCTATATGCAAGAAATTATTACCTTCTTTTCTATGTTTCTTAATTGACTCAAAATTAAGTAACTGGCATGTTTCATGTTCTTTTCCTAAGGCATAGACCTGTTCTACTGTCTTAATATGAGTAGTTGATTTGAATGCATTAATTGACCATTTTTACTTATAAATTTCTTTACTAGGGACTCTGGGTATATTCCAATCATTACAGTGTAACTCATTACTAGTTGACTCAAATTCTAATTGTTCTTCATTAACTATGTCTGGGACTTGACTCAAACTGGTTCTAGAACTAGAAGAATTAACTGAGTTGGTTCTGAATAGACGACTCATATTATCCATGTTTTTGACTTAAGGCTTAAAAGGTAGAAGATCTACAGAAACTCCTAGGGTTAACTCAAAGGTACCTGTAACCTAAGGCATTCTCTCTCTCACCAATCTCCTGCCGTGACCGCTCAGGCCTCGAGAGATGGGACCTGAAGAAACAGATAACTCTAAGATAACTGTTTAGAATAACTGAGGAACTTGCTAACTCAGAAGACCTAAATCAGCCACTTGGGTGATATGAGTAGCAGACTTAGACTCAACTCCTTCAACTCGTATGGCACTGATACCAGAAAGGGGGAAGAACCAGAGACACAAACTTAATTAACTCAGATGAATAATAAGAGAAGGGAGGAAGAGGATGATTGAAAGATAAAATTGGAATAACTCAAAATAAGATTTAATTAAAGCGTAGATACATAAAATTCTTAACTCAAGAATAGCATGAATGAAAATATAATGAATCATTTAAAATAATGCTTAGGAATGATAATAGGATTAACTCAAAATAAGATTAACTTGAAAATAGTTTAACTTTATCTAACTAGTGAAGCTTTGACAAACAAAGTAAAAACTTACAAAAATCTTAGTTCCTAGTGAAAGCAATGCCACGTAGGACACTCACACAGTTATTGGCCCCTTTTTTTCAACAAATAATAAGTCTTGTTAATATATACATAATTGTGAAAAAGATTTAAATGTAGCTGTAAAAAAAAAGAAAAAAAATGCCATTTATAAGTCAAATTCGGCGTGAGCCCATCTCGGCTCATTTAGTGGCCCGACAAGAGCACGGCCCGAGCCCATATGGACTTAGGCCGTGGCTCGGGCTATGGACTCAAGCCGAGATTGATGATTTTCCTAAATGAACGGATCCGACACGACCCATTTATTAAATGGGCCAACTCTAAATGGGCCACACTGGCCGGACATAGTCCGTTTGACACTTCTAGAGGCAGCGTCGCTAGTGGGTAAGGAATAGTTTGATTACAAAAACTCCCACATTGGGGGAACAAATGATAATACAAAGGTTTATAAGGACTTACATTGTTCACATTGCAAAGCCTAGTGGTGTGGGCTTGTAGCTAAGGCCCCGTTTGGTTCACAGAACGGATTTGAGGGGAAATTACTTCCCATGTCATTTCACAAGGGATGGAAAATGGAAGATTCTTTCCCACGTTTGGCAATGCCGGGAACATAATTGGGAGATATCACTTTATTTCCTTTCCCATGTTTGTTTTGAATAGGAATGGAAAACAAAGTTTGTTTAATTTTTCAATTATACCCATATTAAATCAAATAAAAAAAAGAATGCATTTAATGATATATTGTAATTCTAAATTGTTAGTGGGGACAAAATGGTCATGAAAAATGTGCATTTAATGTTGGCTCATTTTCCCAAACTTTCTCACAAGGAGGGAAAATAAAACCCAAGTTGGGAGGAGGGCTACACTTTTCCCCCTTACTTTCCGATGTGCTAGGAAGCCATTTCCCCTGCCTGGACTTACCAAACATGGGAAATCAATTGTTCCCATCCCCAAGCCTCCTTTCCCATGAACCAAACGGGGCCTAAGGCTTTAGGGAACGAAAAGAGAAGGATGAAAAAAGCCTCACGGATAAAGGAGTCAATTGACTCCTGATGATAAAAATAGGGATCAGAAGCATTGATCACATGTCTAGGAGGGAAAAGAGATGGATAAAATTTTTTCAAAGCGAAATTTGAAATATAAAGGAGTCAAACCCATGGATCAAATGTAGGAAGGGAATAGACGCTTTGAAACATAAAGGAGTCAAATTGACTCCGGATGATAAAAAGAGGGATCAAAGAGATGATGGATAAAAAAAATGTAACACAGATCAAAGAGATGGATACAATTATTTCAAAGCGAAATTTGAAATATAAAGGAAGGGAAAAATAGATGGATAAAAAAAAACCCACGGATAAAAGAAACCCCAAAAGCCACATGTGCTCCACGTCACCCAATATGTGTTGTTCACGTGTTAGGGTTGAAAACTCGCTACACATGCGGGGGCATGTGAGAATGTGAAGGTGAAATGTCCCACATTGGAAAGTTGCGAAGCCTAGCAAGGGTTTATAAGGAGTTGGGCTACTCCCCTCATGGCCAATTGGTTTTGGGGTGGAACCTCAACTTCCTTCAAGATGGATACAATTATTTCAAAGCGAAATTTGAAATATAAAGGAAAGGAAAAACAGATGGATAAAAAAAAGCCCCACGAATCAAATGTGTAGGAAGGGAAAAAAAAGCCCCACGAAACAAATGTGTAAGAGAAAAGAGATGGATTAAATTGTTTCAAAATGAAATTTGAAATATATAGGAGTCAAATTGACTTCGGATGATAAAAAGATGGATCAAAGAGATGGATAATGAAGGAAGGGAAAAGATAAAGCCTTGAACCTAAGGAGCGTCTATTTAGAGCCTTCCAGTATTACAGGAAGTCAAAAGAAGTTCTAGGAACAACGTCTGGTAAAGCCTTGAAATTAAAATATGAGTTACCTAAAGCCCATGTATGCCAAAATAAAATATGCTTTAAGACGTCCTTCGTCCTGATCCAGAATATCACGGATGAAGCAATTTTAGGTTTACCTTTTATCTCGTTACTTTACCCTTTCCAAGTAGAATACGATGGAGTCACCTCAAGTCGACTAGGAGAAAGATTTAATTTTAGTTCTTAACCAAACCAGCGTTACACAGTCTTAAGTTATTACAAAAGTCTGCAATTTCTAAGTCAGTCAAATTAATCCAGAGTAAAACAAACCAAGTTAACTTTTTAAAAGAAGAAATTAAGTTTAAAAGGATAGAACAACAGTTAGCTGACAAGTCACTTCAATTACAAATTAGTAAATTTGAAGAAAAGTTAAAAAATGAAGTTTGTTCTGATATGCCTAATGCTTTCTGGCACCGAAAGCAGCATGTCGTTTCCTTACCTTATGTCTTTTAGTGAAAAGAATATTCCAACCAAAGCACGTCCAATTCAAATGAGTCAAGAGTTAATGGAATTATGTAAACAGGAAGTTACCGAGTTAGTCAACAAAGGAATAGTAAGAAAAAGTAAATCACCCTGGTCTTGTCCAGATTTTTATGTTCAAAAAAATGCCGAGTTAGAAAGAGGAGCCCCTCGTCTAGTTATCAATTATAAGCCCCTTAATTCAGTTTTAGAATGGATTAGGTACCCGATTCCTAATAAAAGAGATTTAGTTAACAGATTAGAAAAAGCAGTTATCTTTAGTAAATTTGATATGAAAAGTGGTTTTTGGAAAATTCAAATCAAAGAGTCAGATAGATACAAAACTGCATTTGTAACCCCTTTCGGTCATTACGAGTGGAATGTCATGCCCTTTGGATTAAAAAAATGCACCTAGTGAATTTCAGAATGTAATGAATGAAATTTTTACTCAATATAGTCAATTTTCCATAGTATATATTGACGATGTTCTAATCTTTTCTGAGTCAATTGAGCAGCACTGGAAGCACTTACACAAGTTCTTGCAGATAGTTAAAACTAATGGTCTAGTCATTTCAGCCAAGAAGATCAAGTTATTCCAAGTTAATGTCAGGTTTCTAGGATTCAACATCAGTCAGAGTCAAATAAGCCAAATCAATCGAGTTATCCAGTTTGCCGATAAATTTCCAGATCAAATTCTAGAAAAGAGTCAACTTCAGAGATTTTTAGGATCTTTGAATTATGTTTCTGATTTCTATCAAAATCTAAGAAAGTTATGTAAGCCCCTGTTTGATCGTCTCTAGAGCAATCCTCCTGCCTGGACTCCGAGTCATACAGAAATAGTTAAACAAATTAAAATTCATGTCAAGTCACTCCCATGCCTTGGTATTCCTTCAGTTAATTCTTTTAAAATTGTTGAAACAGATGCCTCTGAATCTGGTTATGGTGGTATTTTAAAACAAAGAGTTAACCCTGAGTCTCCTGAGCAAATTGTTCGTTTTCATTCTGGTGTTTGGAATCAATCCCAAGTTAACTATAGTACGATTAAAAAAGAGATTTTATCTATTGTACTATGCATTAGTAAATTTCAAGATGTTTATTAAATCAAAAGTTTTTAGTTAGAGTTGATTGTATGTCAACAAAGCATGTTTTAGAAAAAGATGTTAAAAATATTGCTAGTAAACAGATTTTTGCACGATGGCAAGCCATTCTGAGTGTTTTTTATTTTGAATTAGAATATTTGAGAGGTAGTGAAAACAGTATTCCTGATTTTCTTGCAAGAGAGTTCCTGCAGGACAAACAAGCAGAATCATGTCCAGCAAAGAAAAAGACAAGCAAAAAATGCAGTATGGTCAACCAAGTCAACCAAGTCAACCCAGAATCCTCCTAGCTACCATGATGCCAGTTAAACAAGAGTCATCCTCCCAAGTTGTGCCCTTCCCAGGTTATTCTCCAATTCCAGTTAATAACAGGTTTAATCCCATGAGTCAACCTTCTTTACGCCCTAATTACCAGTCAGCTTTAGTTTCCAGTTATGATCCATTCATAGTTAACCCTCCTGCTTCAATTCCTTCTCAGAGTCAAAGTCCAGTTAAAAGATCCAACTATGCCGCCAGAAGCCATTGTCATCTTTTTGTTGTAGAGTCAAATCTTGAAGAACTTTGTGACATAGTTAAAATTGCCAAGAAATTCTTCCCTCATAATCTTCATTATTTTCCGAGTCACCCTTCAAAGTTAATCAAGTTTTACAGAGATATTCTCTATGAAACCCAGTCAATAGATATCCTCCCAAGTTGTGCCCTTCCCAGGTTATTCTCCAATTCCAGTTAACAATAGGTTTAATCCCTTGAGTAAACCTTCTTTGCGCCCAAATTATCAGTCAGCTTTAGTCTCCAATTATGATCCTTTCATAGTTAACCCTCCTACTTCAGTTCCTTCTCAGAGTCAAAGCCCAGTTAAAAGGTCAAATTATGCCGCCAGAAGCCACACTCATCTGTTTGTTGTAGAATCATATCTTGAAGGTTTTGTGACCCAGTTAAAATTGCCAAGAAGTTCTTCCCTCCTAATCTTCATTATTTTCCGAGTCACCCTTCAAAGTTAATCAAGTTTTGCAGAGATATTCTCTATGAAACCCAGCCAATAGATATCAGGCCAATCAAAGACAAAGAAACAAATGCCACTATTTTTCATTCCCTTTACATATGCCAAATTCTTATGCCCCAAGTTTGGAGTCGCAATCCTTATGACTAGTTACCCCTTCAGTCAGGCCTTACTTATAATTATGGTGATTATATTGATGCCTGGTATACAATTTTTTATCATCAGCACCTTGATTTCAGTCACTCATGGTTTATTAATTTTAATGCCAAATTTGAAGCCCAGTTTCCTTTCTGGTTTCTCCAATGGTGGAATATCCATGGCCCCATTTGGGAAATCATCCCAGTTAATCTCCAACAGTCAGTTAATTATTTTGGTCAAAAGTACAAGTTAACAAAGTTAGAAAAGTTTTTTCCTACGCTCCTCCATTTCGTAGCCAAATACAAAGTCCCCTGGATCATGAAATGGAATTATCAAGTTAATTTGGATACAAGAGTTTTATCTCATCATTTTGCAGTCAAATGGTGGGATAAGTTTGGTGTAGATAGAATTATTTACCAAGTCAATGTAGAGTTTCCGCCCCTCCAGGCGCCAGTCAATCCAGTTAAAGATGCCTCTCCCAACAGTTCCAATGCCTCTCTGAAAGGAAAATCCAAAAAAGAGTTAACAGAGTTAGTAGAGCAGATCCTTGCCCAAGTCACTCAGATGAAAGATGAAGATAGTGATGATGCCAGTCCAAAGTCTGAGTCCTCTTCTAGTCAACAGCCAAGTCAGCCTTTCAGTCAAAAGCCCAAGCCCAGATGGTCAGACTATGCCCCCGACAGTCAAGACCCGTATGATTTGAATGAAGACTAGTCAATCAAGTCAAAGTGGCCGAAAGCAGAGTTAAAGAAAGATCCCCCTAAGTTAAAACAAGTTACCCAAGAGTTAAAGCAAAGATCCCCCTAAGTTAAAGCAAGTTACCCCAGAGTTAAAGCAAAAGCCAGAGTTAAAGCAAAGATGCCCCGACAAATTAAAATTTAAAGTTTTTCACCCACGTTAAAGTAGAAGTAATTTCAAAAGTTATTTTGTCTTCTTTTGTATGCCAAGTCTTTAAGTAGAAGCCCCAAGTCATTTGTAAGCTTCAAGCTTTGTGTAGTAAACATTGTAATTTCTTTTAGTCTTCAAAGTTCTCTCAGTGTTCTATACCTGAGACAACACTTAGTTTAGGAGCGTGAGTGTCCTTCGTGGCATTGCTCGAGTGTTGTGAGAGTGAGAGTGTGAGTGTCCTGCGTGGCATTGCTTTCACTAAGAACTAAGATTTCTGTAAGCTTTACTTTGTTTGTCAGAGCTTCACTAGTTAAATAAAGTTAAACTATTGTCAAGTTAATCTTATTTTGAGTTAATCCTATTATCGTTCCTAAGCATTATTTTAAATGATTCATTCTATTTTCATTCATGCTATTCTTGAGTTAAGAATTTTATGCATCTACGCTTTAATTAAATTTTATTTTGAGTTATTCCAATTTTATCTTTCAATCATCCTCTTCCTCCCTTCTCTTATTATTCATTTGAGTTAATTAAGTCTGTGTCTCTGGTTCTTCACATTGTCCTTAGGGTTATGCACACTTTGAGACCTAGGCACTAGGGTTTCGTTTTAAAATTCAGTTTCAGGATTGTTCGGTAATCTAATCCTTGTGTTCCCTCAATAGGTACTTAGGCTACCTGTACCCCATGGAATGACCCTCTCAGGGTTGAGCAGTGTTGGAATTTTTGTGAGTGGACTTTGTTTTCAAATAAGCATGATCTTTTAAATGACAACTTGCATGCATAACTGTGATTTGATTGAATTTGGGTTATTTCATTTGGTAAACTCTTTATCATGATTTTATTATGGTTTTCATAAAGGAATATGAGCTTTATTGTATATATAAAGTATATGGATATGGATTTTGGATATTGGATTATATGGTTTCGCACCACTATATGTGCCTCCCCTAGTTTGATATGGATACTGTGATACTTGGGACACACGGAAGGCTCCTTGGGGGTGTGTTCGCAACAAACACGGAAGGTAGGGGGTGTGTCGGAACTGGTCACCCAGATAGTGGATTGTTAATGTTAAGTAGCCAAGCTTTGTTCTAGTTTTTCACAATTGAAAATGAATACTGAATGTCAAATACATAAGCTAAACAGAAACACAATTTGCTAGTATAAGCATTGCTTACATCAACCAGACCGACCATGCAAGGCATGATGAGGCTGACCGTTGCTCATGCAATCCCTTCCCAAACAGCAACTTGTATCCATATATATCCTTCAGTTGAGGGATCCCTCAAATAGTGTTATTTGAGGGATGGGGCACTCAACTGTTGGATCTGTTTTAATGACCTTGGGTGGCTGAGATTGAATTACATCTTTTAACTCCTTTTCACACTACTGACCCACCACAAACTCCACTTACGCTTGGGAACGACGTACGCTGGGAAACCAAACATCGCTCTTCTTCCTCCAACGCTTGGAGACCCATCACGCAGACCAAACAACCCAACGTGAAGAAGAAGACTCACCATCATCAGTTGAAGAAGAAGACCCAATGTGAACTAGTTGTTGAGCTCACGAGATTTTGGTGATTAACGGGTATGGTATCCTGAGTTTTGATATGGATTTTAAGAACTCATCAACAATTCTACAACTCTTTTTTTTATTGGGTACAGTAGTTTTGTAATTTTCCATCAAACTCGTGCTTTCAATGCTCCATTCAACATGGTTTGTGTTGCTTGTGATTCTTGGCTACTTATTCTTTATTTTTTTGGAGTACTGTAGTTGTGTAGTTTTCCATTAAACTCGTGCTTTCAATGCTCCATTCAACATGGTTTGTGTTTATTGTGATTCTTGGTTATTGATTAATCCAGCTGGGGTTTCCCATAAGGTAATTGATCTTCACTTAAATAATATATTTGCGGTAGAGTGGGTTTTCATGCCTTTTTCTTTTCTTTTCTTAATTTAGTCTTTTGGATTAAGGGGAAAAAGAAGACAAGAAAACATAATTTCATACATATAATATATTTTTTATATACTCTTAACTGATATTTGAGAAGAAAAAACAAAATGTCATATATATGTCCATGTTTTGTGATTAAAGTGTATCTGTGCATGTTCTATGGTTAAACAGATTTGCTCACCTGTTGTTCAACTATGGAAGCTAATAATGGCATATTAGTTCACATGGAAACTGATTCGGAAATAAATCCTTTCATATCAATTTTCTATCCTCAAGTAAGTGGTGAGCTCACTCCCTTCCAAGGTCAATAATTTGAAACATTAGAAGAAGTGTATGACTTTTACAATCAGTATGCAAAGGAAGCTGGGTTTAGTGTTTGATCATACTCTAGTAAGAAGAGTAAAGACGGAGAGGTCATACGGAAGGAGTACGTTTGCAATAAAGAGGGAAGTTGGTCAATTGAAACAAGCAATGTTGTAAAAAGGCGTCATGGAGTAGAGTCTTGTAAGGCGTGGCTAATAGTTGTTAAATCAAAATATGGTGGATACGCAGTCACCATATTTGAAGAGGCTCATACTCATCCAATGACAACCCTACGAAGTGCCACTTATTTAAGTCTCATCGTCGAATTTCTGGTGTTGATCAACTTGTAGCACAACAACTAATATCCGTAAACGTATCCACACACCAACAATATGACATTCTAGCAAAGCAAGCAGGAGGCATTGAAAATGTTGGTTTTACTCAACAAGTTATGCACAACTCCAATAGAGATAGATATATGAAGATCAAGGGTCATGATGGAGAAATGTTGTTTGATCATTTCATGAATGAGCAAGAAAAAAAATCCAGGGTTCATATTCAAGGTTGAGACAAATATTGAACACAAGATTACTCAATGTTTTTGGGCTGATGCAATCTCTAGGCAATCGTACAAGTTTTATGGTGATGCGGTTATCTTCAACACTACCTACAACACCAATCGATATTCTATGATCTTTGCACCAATTATGGGAGTAAACAACCATGGTCAGACAATTATTTTTTCTGGGGCATTCTTAAGTGACGAGACTGCAGACTCCTTCATTTGGTTGTTTAGAGAATTTGAGGGCTATAGCAGGTGATGCTCCGAAAATTATTATTATTGATTACGATCCCGCAATGACAAAAGTCATTTCAACAGCTCTTCCAAACACATTTCATAGGTATTGTAGCTGGCATATTTTGAATAAATTCTCTTACAAGCCCGAGTGTATTCTTCACTATCAACAATTTAGAGAATGTGTTTGGGATTCTGAGAGTAGAGATGAGTTTGACTTGAGATGGAAGAGTATTGTTGAGAACAGAGAGTTAAATGAAGATATATGGTTGCAATCAATATTTAATATTCGATCTAAATGGGTGCCAGCTTATGTGAACCACATTTTCTCATGTGGAATGTCTAGTAGTCAGCGAGCAGAAAGTGGGCATGCATTTTTCAAGAGGTATGTATCCAAAAACAATTCATTGGTGGACTTTATGGTTCAATTTAATAGAGGACTTTTACACCGACGACACTTGGAATTGATGGTAGATCACACTGATATCATTGAGAAGGCAAAAACTAAGTGCCCTATAATGATGGATAGACAAATGGCTAATATATACACACGTACTTACTTCTATAAATTTCAGGATCAGTTGTGGGAGAGTTATTGAAACAATGTTGAGCTTACAGAAGAGAATGTCACTCACTGCACATATAAAGTTGTGCATATGGATGACAAAAAGAAAAAAAGAGACCGGCTGATTGTTTATGACAAATATGCAGGATTTGCATCTTGTAGCTGTCATATGTTTGAGAGTTTGGGAATCCCATGCAGTCATACTTTGGCATATTTGCACAAAATACATCAGCATCATGAATTGCTAGATCAATATATTTTGAAGAGATGGACTAGATCTGCTATATCTAATCTTGTGGTAGACAATGATGGTGTTGAGATATCTGTTGACAACTCCTTAATAGGAAAGTGCAGTGCCTTATTCCACCGATATGCACATGTGATTGATAAAGTCATCTTAAGTGATGAGGCTAGTTAGATCTTTTGTGAGACATTGGATTCATTGATTGAGAGGATTAAACCATTGCTTCATGGTGTCCAAGAAGTACTACCTTCTGCAAGGAGAAGTATTGCTTTTGAAACTAGTTTAAATGAACCAGATCCTATTAAAGCAAATGGAAGTGGGAAAAGATCACTTAAGGACATAAAGGTGTTGGCGAGAGAAAAATTCAAAGGTCGGTGTTGTAATGGGTGTGGAAAATATGGACAACACACGACAAAATGAACTGTCCTATGCTTCAAAAATCATAAGAATGCAAACTTATTCGTATTTTTACTTTTTTATTATTATGTATTAACCACATGTGTAACTTTTTGGTGTTATCTTTGACCATGATAGATCTTCAATTGTTAACAAGGATGCTTTTAATGGCATGGATAATAGTTCTTCGTCACAGGTAATTATAGTTATACACAGAACTTATACGGAGTATTTTGTTGATGACATGGATAATAGTTCTTCCACCTATATAACTTGCTTGTTATTGAGAACGATAAATTTTTATTTCTTTTTTTCATTTACTTTGTCTTGTCAGGATGATGAGTTTTTTGGATGATGTTTTTAACTCCAGTGATTCCACCTATTTCTTGGGTTGTAGAGTTGCACTAACATACTTGAAGAAAAGACTATGTTTGCCCAATCAAGCTTCCTGCAGCTAGCCTCCTAATGGAAAGATTGTGTTTGTACTTTTTGTTTTCATTAGAATGCCTTTTGATGCTATTTGTATTGAACCAAGGTCTAAAATATCGATGATATCGGAAATATCAGTTGTCCAAAAACACGGAAATTTCGACGGAAATATCGGGATATTATCGATATCAATAAAAATTGAATAAAAACCATGGAAATTGTAAGAAAAACTTGGAAATTTTATTGAAACTTTGGAGAATGTTTATTTAGTCAATTATCTATTAGTTTATCACAAAAAAATTAGAAGGAAATGCATTGCATGATGGATTTAACTGATTTAAGTTGATTATACAACGAGCTAGCAAACACTGTAAATGTAGAAAATATGTAGTAATTAATGAAAAAAGATTAAACACACCATAATCATTTATATATAATGATTTACTACAATATTTTACACTTTATACATGGCATGGTAAGATACATGAGTGACTTAGTACCACATAGAGTTCCTATGAGGTTCAAATTTTTCACTATCTTCATCATCTCTATGTATAGAGTAAGTGTATTGTGAAGAGTAGTCATCAAATGATAAATCCCCAAAATAGTTTTGCATGTAATTGTTAACATGTCACTCATATAAATATAAATATTTTAGCATATTATCACAAAAACATAAGTGATATGGTGGTTAAGGTGTTGGAGGAGTAAAATGGGAGGGGTTCAAATCCCCTTTGTGTTTTTTTTTCTCCCTTTTTCCCCCTTTTTTTCTTCTTTTTTCTTTTTTCTTTTTCCTTTACATCAATATTTTAGCGATATTACACCGATATTTTGACAAAATATTGCTGAAATATGAGCGAAATTATCGACATCGATATTTTCCGATATTATCGTCAATATTGTCGATATTTATACGATATGTACATAGATATGTTCCGAAATATCCATGATTCGAAACAACCGAAATATCCTCGATATTATCAACTAAAAGGAAACAAATTTTTGTTGTTGTTATTCTCTAATATCATAGTTAAGTTTTGGCGTTATATGAATAATGTCTTGGATGAGTTTGCTAGTACTGAAACAGTGAAACAAACTATCATATGCCATTGAAGTTCAGAAAAGTGAAAGAGAAAACAAGGGAAACTACCACACTATGAACTGAATTAAGTTTTCATTACTAAGATAAAATAAACTTGATAACATCGAGTATTCATTACAAAAGGGAAAAACAATTATGTACAACATCCATTATAGGAAGTGAGCTCGTCATCCCTATACAGATTTCCAACCCACCAAAAACCATCCTTCTTACAGAGAAGAGGTACAAAATCCTTATTGAGTTTAAACAAACACAACAAAGATGTTAGATCTAGAGTACATCAGATGTTGGACTTCAAGAGTGAACGAACAAGATTACTCCACTACAAACCTGCAATGCAAGAAAAAGAAAAAGAAAAAAGTAAGACCACACTACAGTTATTAAAAATAATATTGAGTTTGGGACAAAGAGGTTGGTCCTTGTATTCAACATAAAATTGCTTGAAAGCAAGGTGGTCCTTAAATTGATTATTAACTTCAATAAATTTCACAAGTTGGCATCCAGCAAGTATTTATCTAAACAGAAAGTAGTACAAACATTATCACTTAGAATGTTTCACAGTGACAGAAAACCGCAAACATTATTATTGGGGTAGCACATTAGCAAAATACTTTTTTTTTTTTGCCCTCCTGAAAGTAGCAAAAATGTCTGATATAGTTCTATACATATCAAACTATCTATCAAGGAAAAAAGTGTCTGGAACATCTACATTTCATTTTCTTTTTACCTTCTACTATATCTGGTGTACAGAAAACAGAGCCCCATGAGATTTAATTGAGATACTGAACTAGTATAGCAAAATCAACAATCATCTTTTACCACTTTGTAACTGAGAAGTATTGTTGTGAATTACTTGACTCTCTCATCCTGAATTGGGTTGACATCTTGTTCTAGCAGCACTTCATCCTTGAATAAATAGTCAAATAGTCAAATCATAGTTCACATCAGACAACCCAATCATTCAACCAATATTCAAATCTCACCGACCCATTCAAATAATTTTTTCCCTTCAGCCCAGCACCAACCTCTAGCTCACGTCATCATTCAACCAGTCTTCAATCTCACAAACCCAGCCACACAGATTTCTTTTTGCCCCTTTTTTTTCTCATTGTTTGTCAGCCAATATCATGGCCAACGATGATGGGTGAGCAAACACAAATCAATCCTTGGTGTCGGGAGGCTCCAAAACTACCACACAAATCGTCACTTTACAGAGTGATACCTCCAACTTCTCCGCAGGAATCAAATTGGATGAGAATAATTATTCTGTATGGCATCAAATCATAGAGATGAAGATAGCTGGGCGAGAAAAACATGGCCACTTGACAGGTGGTATTGCTCAGCCTGCAGACACAGATCCCACATTTAATAAATGGCGTGCATCGGATTGCCAAGTCAAGAGTTGGTTGTTTGACGCCATGCAACCTAATCAGATTAAACGATTTATTCGTTATGACACAGCAAAGCAAGTCTGGGCTGCAATCAAGCAAACCTATTCAGATGGTGCTGATGAAGCCAAGATTTATGACCTTCACAGACAGTCATTCACAATGAAACAGGCTGGTGCATCAGTTGACAAATATTACAGTGAGCTCACCGAGTTTTTTCAGGAGCTTGATCAATTAAGTCCAAGCACCATGGAGCATCCGAAAGACATTGAGACTAGACGCAAAGAGGTTGATCGTCTCCGAGTTTATATATTTCTTGCAGGTTTGGACAATAATTTCGATCAAATCCGAGGAGAGATTTTGAGGATGGAACCTAAGCCTGAACTTGAGGCAGCATATGCACATATTAAAAGAGAGAGTAACCGGCAGGGAACCATGTTTGAAGCTGGTGTACCCTCCGAAGCCACAGCCTTGGCTGCTTCCAGGTCCAAACAATCTCGGTCGAACAACTACAATGTCGATTCTACTCGTAACCGACCTCCAATGAAGTGTACCAAATGTGGTTTAGATAACCACACAATTAAGGGTTGTTATGAGATCATTGGTTACCCAGAAGGATGGGTCCACAAAGGGCGCAAAAAGGATTCGACCAGAGCTTCATTTGCATCCGCACAGTCTTCAGAGGAGACTGCATCAGAACCTTCATCAGGTACATCTGGCTCCAAGGCCTTGGCCACCTCAGGTACCTCTTGCACATCTTCACTTACTTGTAATAGATCATGGATTATTGACACTGGCGCTACTGATCACATGACATCTAGTTTTACTGGGTTGCACTCTACCAAACCATCCAGCCAAACACATATTACCAGTGCCAATGGAACCACCTCCCAAGTTATGGGAGAAGGGTCTTTATCTCTTACATCCTCATTAAGTCTTGACCATGTCTTAGTTGTCCCTTCACTCGACTATGACTTATTATCTGTTCCTCAAATCATTGATTCCCTTAATTGTACTGTGTGTTTTTTGCCATTGTATTTCAGGATCTTCTCACCAGGGCCGTGATTGCATGTGGTACTAGGAGGGGAAAGTTGTAATATCTGGACTTGACAGAAGATAGCAGTAAAAGATTGAGTCACGCACATCATGTGAGAGGAGATGAGTCTATCAGGATGAAGAAAATTTGGCTATGGCATAGACGATTAGGGCATGCTTCTTTTGGTTATCTGAAACTTTTATTTCCATATTTGTTTTCCCAGTTTGCTGAATCAGACTTTCATTGTGAAACTTGCATTTTGGAGAAAAACCATTGTATTTCTTACCCATTAAGATTGAATAAAAGTCCTCTGCCTTTCATGCTTGTCCATTCTGATGTTTGGGGACCATCACGAGTTCCCACTATTAGTGGTTTTAAGTGGTTTGTGACGTTTATTGATGATTGCATCTGGATGACTTGGTTTTTTCCCTTAAAGCAGAAAAGTGAAGTCACCGCCAAATTCAAGTTATTTTATCAATATGTTGCTACTCAGTTTGACAAGAAAATCACGACACTTCGATCTGACAATGGAGGAGAGTACGTCAACCATGACCTACATAATTTTTTAAGTCAACATGGTATTGTTCATCAAACCACATGTGCCTATACTCCACAACAGAATGGTGTCGCAGAGCGTAAGAATCGTCATCTCTTGGAAGTTGTTCGTGCCTCTTTATTTGAGGCCCGTATGCCTCATCATTTTTGGGGGGAGGCTCTTTGTTATGCTGCTTACCTCATTAATAGAACACCATCTAGTACTCTTCAGTATCAAACTCCATTTCAGACATTGACCACTCTCCTCACCATGCCATCCACACCAAATCTCGAACCCCGTCTCTTTGGTTGTGTTGCTTATGTTCAGGTGTATCCACATCAGCGTGGCAAGCTTGATCCCTGTGCAATGCGCTGTGTCTTTGTGGGTTATGCTGACACTCAGAAGGGCTATAACTGTTTCCATCCTCCCACTCAGACCATGCACATCACTGCAGATGTGACTTTCCATGAGTGAGTTCTATTACTCAGGGGGAGTTTCTGAGCATCTTCTGCAGGGGGAGAGCTCTATGTTTGCAGAAGATACTCAGACCATCCAAATTCAACAAAATATTTTAGAGCAGTCATTGTCCGAGCAACCAGCTACAGTGGTGCAACAAGATCAAGAGTTACTGGAAACTCCAGATAGTGGTTCAGATAATTTCCCTCCTACTACAGTACCATCACCACTCATCCAATCAGGTCCTGAAGATTCCCCGCAGGTAACTGAACATTTAAACTCTAACTCAAGCACTTTACCTGAGTCGAGTCATACAGGAAACACAGGTTATCAATTACCCCCTCGTACCACTAGAGGGATTCCTAGACAACAGTATGACCCGGACCCTAAAACAAAAGTTAAATACCCTATTGCTAATCATGTGTCCCTACATAGGCTGTCTCTGTCTTGTGCATCATTTATATGTCAATTATCCACTGTATCTATTCCAAGTAATGTGCAGGAAGCTCTGAAAGATCCTAAGTGGACTCAAGCGATGAATGATGAAATGGAGGCACTCGAGAAGAATTCCACTTGGGAGATGACTATCCTACCTAAAGGGAAGAGAACAGTGGGTTGTAGATGGATATATACAGTAAAGTTCAAGGCAGATGGCACCATTGAACGATACAAAGTAAGATTGGTGGCAAAAGGTTATACTTAGACTTACGGGATTGACTATGGGGAGACCTTTGCCCCTGTAGCCAAGATAAACACAATTCAGGTACTTCTTTCTATGGCAGCAAACCTAAATTGGCCATTACACCAATTTGATGTCAAAAATGCATTCCTACATGGCGACCTAGAAGAAGAAGTTTATATGGATTCTCCTCCAGGATGCAAAATGGGGCCTAATAGTGGCAACATGGTGTGTAAACTGAGAAAGTCTCTTTATGGATTGAAGCAGTCACCCAGAGCATGGTTTGGAAAGTTCAGCAAATCAATGAAGGATTTTGGATACAAGCAAAGTAACTCAAATCATACTCTTTTCTTGAAACATAAGAAAGGTAAAGTCACTGCCCTTATTGTATATGTTGATGACATGGTAGTTACTGGGAATGACCTAGAGGAAAAGGCAGCATTGCAGCACCACTTGGCAAGTGAGTTTGAAATGAAAGATCTTGGTGCTCTGAAGTATTTCTTAGGCATCGAAGTGGCTGGCTTAGAGCAAGGAATATTTCTATCACAATGGAAATATATCCCTGACATTTTGACTGACACTGGAATGTTAGCCAGCAAACCAGCAGATACGCCAATGGAGTTGAATCATAAGCTTGGTGAATATCCTGATCAGGTACCCACCAACAAAGAAAGATATCAACGCCTTGTGGGTAAGTTAATCTATCTAGGACACACTAGACCTGATATAGCATATGTCGTAAGTGTTGTGAGTCAATTCATGCATGCACCAAGTGAAGCCCGCATGGATGCGGTAAATCGAATTCTAAGATAATTGAAGTCATCTCCTGGAAGAGGATTGATGTTCGCACGACATGGTCATCTAGATGTTGAGGGTTACACTGATGCAGACTGGGCGGGCTCTGTTACTGACAGGCGATCTACATCTGGATACTTTACCTTTGTGGGAGGCAATCTAGTATCTTGGCGAAGTAAAAAACAAAAAGTAGTGTCAAGGTCAAGTGCTGAAGCTGAATATCGAGGTATGGCACACGGAGTATGTGAGCTACTCTGGATAAGGAATTTGTTGAGGGAATTGGGGTTCAAACCCAAACATGCCATGCAACTGAATTGTGACAACAAGGCCGCCATAGACATTGCACATAATCCAGTGCAACATGATAGAACCAAACATGTTGAAGTTGACAGACATTTCATCAAGGAGAAACTTGAGGCAAAGATCATTGAGGTATCATTTGTTAAATCCGAAGATCAACTTGCAGATGTCCTCACCAAAGCAGTCACAGGCAGAGTATTTCACAGCTCACTTAGCAAGTTGGGCATTGACGACATATATGCTCCAACTTGAGGGGGAGTGTCAATGAGCTGTACATTCCAAATTAGTCTAAGTCAACGATTTAATTATGCAAGATTATGGGCTCGTAATTACATTCCTAGAATAGTTTCCTAGGCTCTGTATATATAACCTTCTTATTGTTATACATAAATATATCAATGAAATATTATTTCTCCCATTCTGATAATCTCACATGTCTGAAAATTTACAAAACGGTATTTGATGTTTTCCGAGTAACATTCCAAGAGATGAGGAGAATGACAGGCAATAAAATTTCAAAAAATTAAGGATTTCAAAGAGTTTGCATGACCTTCAGCTTTAAGGACATTGTTTTTGGTCAAGTAATGAGTTTCTATTTTTTTTGTGAATGTTGGAGAGGTGGGGATATTCCTCTCATTCATTTCCTTTCAAGCTTTGTCTTTACGTTTGTTGAGGTTGGTATGGAATTAAAATAACTAATTGGAATGACCATTTGGTCTAGGGGTGGGCATCGAGACCGGAAAATCAGAACACCGAATCGAACTAGACGGAAAAAACTGGAAAAAAAATCAGTTGACTAAAAAAGTCAACAAACCGGCATCGAACCAGTTCCAGTTTTGATTTCACACCTTACAAAATTAGACCAGACCAGATGAGATATGTTGTGTATATTTTTTATTTTTTTTTACAAAATTATTTAAATCGTTTGCTACATTTTAATCTCATAACTAATATTTCCCCAAGCCCAACTTCAAAACATGTTCTAGGCCCAATATGTCTCTTTATATGAAATTGGATCATTTGTAAATTTTCAAGCCCAAAAAATAAAATTTTAGTTGGAATTTGTATTTTAAAAAAATTTAATTTGAAAAAATAATAATAATCTGGTCCAAAATCGAAAAAACCAAAACCGGTTCAAACCGAACTGTCAATTTCATAATTTTTTTTTACTCAAACTAGTGTTGTGAGTTTTAGATACCTGCAAAACAAAGGTTAATCTAAACACAAATTATACTCACAAGTGCACAAGGTCAATCGTAATTTAGCAAGGCAAGCATGAGGTCATTCCCACAAGGACTGATTTCTTAACTTCGAAGTAATTAAACCTAATTTAACTTAACAAACACTTAGGAAAAATTAAAATGGAATTTAAACACATAACTTACGCACATAAACACAAACGGGATTTTTGATAATTAATTTGAAGGCAAATAAGAAAACAACTAATTAAACACACAAACAAAGGACGATAGAACTAGTTTTCAGCAAGATATGACGACACTAGGACAATGAATCCACTCCTAAGAGCAAGTCCAGTCCAGCAGCTAAGGCTGGACTCGGGCTGGGGGGGGGGGGAGAGTTAGGGCCAAAAAATTGATTCCAGCAACAAAGGCTGGCCCGAGGGCAAGGTGGGGGCCACGAAGAAGGGCTGGCCTGAGGGCAGGTTCAGCCTGAGATTCAAAGCAGCAACGAAAATCGAAAAAAAACAAAAAAATTCATAATTTAAAAAAAATAAATACTTAGTCATATTTTTCACTTCCCACACCAAAAATCTTTTTAAAAAATATTGTCCAAATTAATTGTTTAGGTAAACAAATATGCGGAAAAAAAAAACAAAAAAATGAATAGTGTTTACCCTTTGCCATGGCAATTGCTGGAAACACACATTGTTTTTTGCAAGGGCAGCCACTATTCACATGAATAGTAGCTGCCCTACCCCCCCTCCCCTCTTGCCATGGCAAGGGTTTCATTGCTGGAAGTGCTCTAATACTCTTCTCTAATCTCTTATTCCCTTCTTTCGTCCAAAAAAAAAATCTCTTATCCCCTTCCTCTTCGTTACTTAAATTATATTGTTGACTAATTCCCTTTAGTGTGAATTATCTATGGTGTTTAGGCTAACTCACATACCCTAACATGGAATTCAACTATGGTATGTAGTCAAATCTTATCATGCAAGAATTCATTAAGTATAATGGAATCTAGTATAAGTCATGTAACTCCCTAGGAATATGATATTTACACTAAGCGAATCACAATTTTTATTCATGAGACGCGGGTCTGAAACTCCGTATGGTATTTACCCAAGTTTGCATCTAATAACTCAATCAAAAACCTAGATGGTAGTGAAGCATCCAAGCAATCAATCAAGGATAAAACAGTGATTAAAAATTCAATTCAATAGAGCCACGAAAAGAGAAATTAGAATAAGAAAACTAGATAATCATATTAGAGTATCATCACGCCCTAGCAAGAAAGTGTTTAGTTACACACAGTTATGAGTAACATCAAAAGAAAAGACATGGAAAAAGAATAGAACCCACAAAAACTGAAGATATTGCACTTTAGGGTTGATTTTCTTCTCCTCAAAGCGTAACCCCTTTCTATAAAATTTTCCACCTACTTATATCACGTCCTAGGGTCCTAAAAATTCTCTAAAAATAACCTAGGACGTCCCAAGCCCTAAAGAATAGGTAAAGACATAAAACTACGAAAGTCTTCACTCATAATCCTTCTTTGACTGGGAAAGCAGATCAGTTTCTTTGTACGCACGTCTGGGATCGTTCCTCCTTCAAGATAATTCAGGAAAAATATGTAAATTGTAGACCCTTGTCTTATCTTTCTAGCCATATATCGGACACCTTGAGAAAAAATCAGGAAAGTTTTCAAATAATCATTCTTCCACAATAGCACAGTTTTGACTGGATTGCACCTTATGCTGACTTAACTTCAAAGATTGCTCTCATTGGCTATTCCAAAAATTCAAGAAAAATTCTACAATCATCTTCAAGATCTTAGCTTTCATCTCCAACTAGTCTTGTACCAAAACTCCGCCAAAAAGTCTTATTTCCGTTGAAAATTCTGCTCCAGAAAGCTGAAAATTGAGAAAGTAAAGTCCTTAAATCCAATTCTCTTACAAAAATGAAGTATAAAGAGTACATAAATGTGTAAATTTATGGACTTATCAACTAGACCGAATGAGACTGGATAAATATTTCCGGTTTCAATTTCAATTTGAGGTGGAAACCGGACCGGACTTGACCGCACCCACCCCTAATTTGGTCTAAAAAATTATTGCTTATGAAACTTTTACTTCCTATAACAAAGAAAAGAGTCGAATTTGAAAATCTCTTTTTAAAAATTGGGAAAAAAAATTTCACTAGACTAAATACTCAGTGTAGGATGTTTGTCCTTTACTAATGGACGAATTTTTTATCAATAATGTATCAATTCATTCATAATACTACACAAACCAAACATGGGAATACGAGAAAATGACATTTCCTAGTCCTTATTTTCTAGCGTTCCCAAACATGGGAATGGACATTCTCCATTCCCATCTCGTAAGATTAGACATGGGAAGTTTATTCCCAAGAAGTTCAATCTGCGAACTAAACTGGATAGTGTTTAGTGGGAATCTGAGTCGTTAATATTTGTTTTTCTTTTAATTGTACATGCAAACAAGATGTCGTCGACGTTGTTTTTCCGGAGATCACCACCGCACTGACGAGATGAGAGACCGACTTCAATCGGTGTGGTGTGGTTTGGTTTCGGCGAGCATCAAGTCCCATATTACACAAGAAGAAGAATCAGTCTAATGGTAGGGCTTTATTCTTACATGTAGGCTAGAGTTCGAGTCCTAATCAGCGCACTAAGATTTTGAATTATTAGGCAATTACATGGTGGTGGTCTGGTTCGGGTTGTCTATTTTCTCTTTCTTAATTTTAAATTGAATTACTAATATAAAAAAATAAAAATAAGAACAAACCCAATAGGTACATGCGTACTCGTGTGTCAAGGGACTTGTTTCACTAATTTAAGAGCAACAAAATTATTTACACCTACAAAGAAAAAGAAGCAGCTGAACATGATGTCATTCAGGTTTGAAGAAGTTGGCATTTAGACCTTTATCAGTTAAATTCCAAATTGCTGCAACAACTAAAACAACACTCAAAACCAGCCCCAAGCATCCAAGTCCCATGTTTATGCACCACTTTCCACTTCGTGGCTGTGGTTTCTTGATTGCGATCCACATGAAACATGGATAAGCATAAGCCAAAGGCAATGTCATCCCTCCAATTAGAGGTGCTAATCTTGGTAAGAATGGAAGAGCCACTGCTGCAAAAAATGCCACTCCTCCAAAGAGAAAACGAAAAACCATTCGAAGCCACTGGGCGCATGGCTTGCTCTTCCTGCTGGTATACTTGAACTCCAAGTTGTCAAAGACTACCATGCTGTAGATTTGGAATGTGCTCAGGCAGTTTATCACTATAATTATGCAAATTAGTCCCAGCACAAATGTTGAGGGTTTATGTCCATGGAAATTTGAAACTGAGCTCAATATTTTTCCATATGAAGATGGTATCTACATAAATCGAAAGACATTGTGAATCTTAGATCATTTGTCTGCCTGAGTTTGATATATTTATATGAGAAAATCATTGGCCTCACCTTGTTTCCATAAACCCAAAATCCAGCTATGGCAAGAGGAAGCAAACACATGGCTATAAGTGCATAAGATATAGTCACTCCTCTCCACATTTGTTTATGGGATGGGTGTTTGGAACTTGATGGCAATGTGCCCTGCATCACAAAATGACACCAAAAATTTACAAGACCTTCCTTTGAAGTAAGTTTTTCTGTTAGTGGAAAAGTTACACTCACCTGAATCTCAAGCATAACATTATGACCTCTGAATGTAATGAAAATGATGCCAATTGAATTCATTATGCCACCAAATCTATCCATGTTAGAATCCACCTCTGGTGGGTTGTATGATATGTCACTGGGCCTGCCCTTGCCAATTGAAAGGGCCCAAATCAGAGTACAATATCCAACGGCTGTGATGGCGCCAATGAATGAGACCCAAGCTATGGAGTTCAAGTTGGGAAACTGAGCCACAACAATAGCCATGCACATGAACACCAAGAAGCACTCTGTACAATTCAATGACTTGACATCACAAACATTTTTGAAGAAAAGCTCCATGATTCCACCTCCTATGATGATCAACTGGACACATGTGCCCCCTGATTGGTACATTACTGGGAAAATAGTGAGAAACTTCCCTAATTTTAAACCTGAACCAAAACAAAGAGAACAAATTTAGTTAATACAATGCTAGCCATTTTTGAAGGGTGTTTGGTTCTAAAGAAGAATTCTCGTACTAACCGAAGGCCCTTACTGCGAGGTGGAGGTATCTGCTATATCGAATTCCAGATTCGGATTCGTGTAGATGGACGAGAAGCCATGTGGTATAGAGCTGCCATGTAAATGCTAGTGACAAACATATGATTCCCCATGCCCTGCATCCATTGAAAGTTGTTATGCAAATTAGAACAAGGACCAGGAATATTTTTGAGTTATAAACATATTTGCTAGTTTAACTCCTATTGGTCTATAGTTGTATTCAAACATGTGTTGTGATTAATTGTTAATTGTACAAAATCAATCGTACAGATTTGGCCTGCCAAAATTTGTTGGCACTTGGAATATTGTATTGCTCAAAATTAGTGCATGAGAAGTTCACATCAGGAGTTGACCATATGTGAGAATATTTGATATAAAATCATTGCATATGCTTTATAAAAAAAAAAAAAGTGAGTATTCAGACAATTTTATGATCATCAGCCTGAACTTGTTCCAAGATTTTAGGGGCAGACAGGTTTCGCATGGAGCAGTAACTACCTTAGTTCAAGAAGTAATCAAGAAACAGAGCAGAGATGTTTCATGTGCAATTAGTACTGAATTATATTTTTGCCCATTTCTTGAGAAAACAATATATAGTATAAAGAGTCTATGTGGAATTGTGAACTAATGGGTACATAAATTAAAGTTTATATTCTACCAAAGAATCTCTCAAATAAGCTTATTTGAGGGACGAGTTATGAGACTTATCCCATGTATTTCAAACCATTTAATTAAGAAATTTATTTGAGAAAAGCAAAATAAGAAGGAAAAAAAAACATAAAAGAAAGTTGACTCGGAAAAGTACACCTAGTTCCTTCCAGGAGTCTCTTCTTCTTTTTCTCTTTTGCTTTTGTTTCTGTTTTATTTCTTATCAAAGAAGTAAGGTAAGTCTTGGGAGCATAAACTCCATCAGCATCAACAACACCAGCTACTGGTTTTAAACTCTTTCCTCATTAATCTCTTCAATCACATATAAAACAGTACAGGCTAGGTTAGATAAAAAAGTAAAAGTTTTTAATCTAGGTCAGTTAATATTACTTACCATCCAAGGGTGGCAAATGCAAGAGGCAGTAAAAGGGCTTGAATTCCAATTCCTGAACAGATCAAATGGAAGGTAGCAGAAATGGTATTCCCATTCCTGGACTCTGTGATAGGCAGCCAAGCATCCTGTGGATTGAGCTCTCCACATCCCCAATCTGCACCATCTTCTTCCCTTCTGGGAGGAAGACTGGTTGTGATGGGAATGACTTGACCATATTGATTTGATGAGCTTCTAAAGGGATGGGTTGCCCTAGTTTCTTCTGGCCTGCAATTTGCTTGAACAACCACTTCCTCCATATCTGCCATTTCCTTGGTTGCTGTAAAACAGAAGATACCTACCTCATATATATAGGCCAAAATAGATGCTGACAACGTGGTTTCTGATGGATCAGTTTCTACTTTTGTGATGACGAGTTCTAGGTAAATATACAAAGACTTGCTTAAAATAATTCTATAAATTTTCTTTTGAACACTTTTATTTTAGTTCCAAATAATAACATATCATACAGTTGTATTTCTTTTGAGAAATCATATATCAAAAGAACATTTCAGTGGGGTCTGATCTCCATGACTGTAAAGTGTCTTGTGTCTTATTTACAAAAGCATATAAAAATCAAATCATCATACGCAAACACAAATTGATATATGCCAACGAAAAAACACCCAACTCTTTTTTTTTTTTTTTTGGGGGTAAATATCATGAGGTGTCCCCACACTTGAAGGGTGAGATTAATCCCCGCTCGGGATTCGGCTTGCCTCTGACCACAAAGTGCTTCCAATGAGTTTCAATCCCCTGTCAACTCCTTTAACACATGGTAAGTGATCAAATAATGATTTTATTGTTGGAATTAAACGTTCTGGAAATTCTAATATCAGACGTGTCTTTCTTCTCACCTACCTAAACTACGAAGAAAAAATGTTTGGGAACCTGTCTCGTAATTGCTTTTGTCTTCTATATTTTCATTCGCGTAATTATGTCATATGAACAAAGAGACAAATGCGTAAATATTATGACACCATTTCATAAAAGTCAGAAAAGGCATACTGAAGATTTTTCTTCTCCTTATAACCCAGGACACGCTTTTGTCTGCGAAGGTAGAAAACTCGAACGTCGTTGATGAAGCATGCGTCAAGGTGACCAGGTTGGTGACATCATCATAGTGACGTCATGATTGTGACGCACGATAGGGAAAAAGACTAGCATTTGTGCGATGGACCACGGGTATCTCATATTTCTTTTTGCAATTTTTCTTCTGTTTTTGCATATTTAAAGGTATTTCATATGCCTTTTTTCTTTTTTACTTTACCTTTGCTTGAATTGAAATATTGATTCGAGGATCTCAATAATGTAAGTATAATATTGGATAAAGTTAATGATAAGATCAGTGGCGGACCCACAGAGGCGCAAGGAGGTGTAGGAATTTGCCCCTTTGCTTGTGCCCACCAAGTGTTCGATTAAAAGCCTCAAAGAGGCTGTTTTGTTGCTGCTGTGTGAGACCCTGAATATTTACCTTAGATTGTTGAGCTCGTCTCACGATCACATAGTAGAAAACGGTTCGTCAATTGGACCTCCACAACCAAAGTTATAGATTTTAGAAGATTTTGAAAAAATTTCACTTAAGTTGCAGATACAACCAGTCGAAGAAGACGATAACTCGTGTTTGTAGTTAGAATCCTGTGCTTCTCAACTTGCATTCCTTTTTAATGTGGTCCACTATCAGGGCGCCATGTGTCAAATTTTAATTAGACCAAATTTAAAAATTCATTAAAAATTCATATGTGCTCCAAAAAATTCACCGAAAAATACCCCAAACTCATAATCACATCTACTTTTATCTTGTGACCTCCAAATCACATGTACTTTGGGTTAGATTAATTGGTATTGATTTTGGTTAGATTAATGGATGATTTCATATGAATTTTGATAGACTAATTGTGTAATTGACATGCATTTTGTTCATATTTGATATTAATTTTGGTAAATAATTGTGCATTTAATTTATATAGAAAATAGACTATAGTCGATTAGGCTTAGACGTAAAACTCTTATTTATTTTAATTATGAATAATATTAGTATTGTTTAAATTGTAAGGCTATTTGGTTTTTTTTTTTTTTTTTCTGATGTTTTAGCCTTTTAACATTGCCCCTTCCTTGAAAAATTCCTAGATCCGCCACTGGATAAGATCATATTCATAATTCAAGATCTTGAATTTCATAATTTTTACAATATTATAAGATGGAAATGGAATCATGGTAATATTACATACATACCTTGATAATTAGCCTTCTAAAGTAAACTAGATGTTTGTTTTGATCCATTTGTAGGCTAGTTGTTAGTAGTGTAGAGAAAATGCATTTCCCTCTAGCAATTTGCCCGTTAAAAATTCTAATACGTGTTATGCAATATTATATACAGAGAGGACTAGTTTTCTAGTGTAACACTAATTAATTACCACTTATGACGCTAGTATAATAGAAAACTACCTTTCTTTATTTGATCAATATAATTATTCTTATCAATAATATTTATTAAACTAATTAAATCATTTATTTACTTCATATGCTTACAAATAAGTCACTATTTTGACACTGATTGCATAGACTTGTTGTGAGTCACAAAAGAAAGAAAAGAGAGAAAGTAATTATAATAGGGATAATGTCGAAATGTCACCTGAACTTATACCTCGGTTTCAATTTGTTACCTTAAAGAAAAATTTAAGAGAAATGTCACCTTAATTTTTCAAAATCCATTATTTGTCATCTGACTCTAATACCATCCAATTTTCCATCCATTTTAAGGATACTTTAGTCTTTTTCATTTCAAAGGTGGCATGTCTACAAAAATCTCATAATAATAAAAGAAATAGACAGAGAAAGTGAAAGCTTATTGGGATTCCAATTAGGCAACCACAAAGAAAACTTCTCTTAAGTATTAATTCTTAACTAATTGTCCTCAAGGTGATTAGACACTAAGACACGTACCTCTCTTGACATTGTCCTCCACATGAATGAACCAAAGTATGAACTATTACATAACCCTAGTCAAATTTAGTGCCAAAACATCTCCATCAGGTGCCCTGATTTTTCCAACAAATTCAGCAAGTTGGCATCAGTGGAGATCTCTTTTTTTTCCCAATATATCTCTCTACTTTAAAATATCTTTGCAATAAACTATGAGAAATTATGTACACGTACTAAATATGAATGGTAACAAAAACCAATCAGATGGTGTGTTTGATGGAATAAATGTGCTACTCAATGAGCCATGATGACTTTTCGACCGTGGTATATTTGTAGGTGTCAGTATTGAGGAAAAATTCATATTATAGCCCGACTCGACATGTGATACAAGTTTTTTCTCTCATGGATAGTCTATTCACATTTCCACACTTAGAGTGCGAGGATGAACGGCCGGCCTACCCCATTTGTTTACACTTCCACACTAGAGATTAAAATCTTGAATTAGGTTGTAGTTAGCTATTACATATGATGAGACACGTGGATATGACTAATCGTATGATGAGAAAGAAACGAGTACGCAAATATGTATGTAAACGACTGGGCAATGCAATTGTACCAACCACATTATCATATTATAATAGGTGAGAAGAAGATATTTTGCCTACTCAGGAAATCGCTTATGTGGCAAGGCAAATCAGGGTTCAAGGGACCTAACCTTGCAAGTTCTTATATTTACCTCAAAGAAACCAACCCACAATCAAAGTCCCCCCCACTGTAAATACATTGTAAGATAAGACTAAAGATGGCAAGGAAGCCAACTCAGTAAATTACGACCGAGACAAGGCATTGCAGACAGGAGGAAAAAAAACCTTAAAATTTATACAGGCAGAAGAAAAGCAAGAAAACTTATAACTTGAATATGTTTTTAACATTCAACAATGCATATTGTTCACATATATTATTTTAATTATATGAAGTTCTAGTAAACCCTGACTTCATAAAGGGTAGAATATATCGCTCGCCACCATACTAAGATCAATAAAAGCATTTTTTTTTGTTCAAATCTCAAATTGGGACACCATGACCATTCACCACACTAGTAGTAGTACTACTCACGACATGACTGACTCTTAATCTTCACAGTGAAATATTTTATACCTACCACATCCCATTTCAGATACATAGTATGATTTCCTTCCACATTCCCAATAATCCGTGCAACTCAGAGCCCTCCAAAGCTTGTCGCGCAAGAAACCTCAACTAGAATTACATACTAAACCACCTCCCAGCTGATGATTACCAGTATCCACAGCAATATATGCTTCAACAGTTCAGAAGAAGAGCGAGTACACCAATTTTATTCCACCAATTGCTGGAGGCATAAAGCCTCAAAACCAACAGATGATCTTATTAACACGTTCTCTATCCACCCCCCATGTAACCAGACAAGGCACTTACTTCTTATGAACTTCGCAGCACGAAACATGTATCCATATTTCTCATCCTCCGAGCTGGAGAGCTTTCGCAAAATCTGTATTCAAGGTAAAAATAAAATAACCATTAACCCACCCATAACAAACAAATAAAAAACCCACCACTACCTCCAGAATATCCTGGTGAACTGAATGATTGGCTTGTTGATTTAAGACATGCAGAATCATTACTTCTGGTTCTGGAAAAGTAATTAAAGAGGTTTATGCTTCTAAAGGTTATACACAACCATATCAAGGTTAGAATATATGGAAAAAGTTCCTGGTCGAGTGCTTAGAAAGTCTAGTGCAAATCCCAACGTTGATCTTTTGCTTAGAAAGAAGAGGTTGTCAACAACCATTCCTTAAGGTCACAAATTTCACAGATTTAGGCTATACATGATTTCGGGAATGGAGAAGATTGTGACCATAATACTTCAAAAATAATTTTTTTTAAATTCATAGAAAGGATCTCCTAGCATATTATAAGCTAATTCCAAGAGACACTGGAGATCTATAGTCATGGATTTCTTAATTAATATTACTGTAGATACTAGAAAGCAACCTACCTATTAATTATCGAACTCACTCTCACCAACAGAATATGCAACCATAAACCAGCATGCAAAACAGAAGATTAACATAACTTCACACAAATACGCACCTGTGTAGTTGTAACTGCCAGCAAGAAGCCAAAGCCACCAATGCTCCAACAGAAAATTAACATTGACAAAGCTTCAAATTTGGAGTTTGAATTCGGTAGCAAAAGGCAATGCGGACATTCACCAGGATCATCCTCAAGAACCTTAACAACAATAAGGGAAAAATCTACATAAAGAACAGAAGGGCAGCAATTGTAACAGATGCAGAGAAAAAACAAATTCTCACCATCATAACCATACTGACTTCACACAAAATAACGGCCTGTCCAGACAGACTGTCCTTGATATTGCTCAGGCTGAGGAGTCAAGTGCTGATTTCCATTTACAAGTTGTGGTTGTTGCTGCAGCTGCATTTCATGGTGTAGTTTGAGCTCATCGAGCATCTGAAAATCTTGCCAGCTTTTCTGTTTTTCTCCTTGGAGTTGCATAGGTGGACCCTGTTTACCAGGAAAGGGAAAGTTCACTGGCCCACTCAAGCCATTGCCGTTAATGAAGCGATTGGGATTTAAATGAGATGAGATATTAATGGAGCTATTGAGCCCATTTCCTTTTGTTGAAGATGGCATCTGATATCCATCCAACCAGCTGTAATCGTCCATCAGTAGATTCTCACTCATTGAGTCGGAGCCATAAATCGATTCATTCGCATTTTTCGGAGGAACAGGGCTAAAACCAGGTGGTGGACCAAGATGCCTAACAGGTCGACTTACTGGATTCTTTCGGATACCTGTGGGCAGGTTAGATGATGTCTTTACAGTCAAACCGTCAGCAATTGCTCCAGAAGATGATATAGCATCAACCCTAATCGGCAACATAGATTCTGGAGCTTTTGTGTGGCTGTAGACCATACCACTAGTACTACCATTTACTGGCTGCTGGAATGGAACTGAAACTGCCACAGGCTCAGATGCAAGTACATACCCATTCCCCATAAATCCCATACTCTTTAAGCCGTGAGCAAGAGACATTTCTTCCTCTGTTGACAACTTCAAAGCATGTGATTGAGTTGGTTGCAAATTCTGGGGGATACTATTAGCAACTGATACAGGTAGTTGCGAACTAGCACCAAAACCAGCTTCCATTGACAGCTTGGAAGCATGTGACTGAATTGATTGCAAATGTTGGGGTATACCATTACCAACAGATACAGGTATTTGTGAACCAGCACTAAAAGCAGTTTGATGGCGAAGATTATCAAAAGGGGCAGTGACATAAGTGCCATTAACTTTAACATCACCTGGAGAAGCATTTTTTCCAGGCACCAGGCCCTCATAGGCTGCCCAAGTAGTGTTTACCACATCAGGCCGCTTCTCAGCCACTTTTACCACATCAGGCCGCTTCTCAGCCACTATTGGCTTAAAAACTATTACTTCATCTTCCTCATCCCCTTCCATGGTTAACTCAGGCTTTGGATATGCCACTCCCAACTTCATTGTATTCTCTGCTTGATTTTCTTGCACATTATCATTTTCAGTAGCCATGCCCATATAGGAGGTAGGAACAAAATCATTTTGCACCGGAGGCTCAAAACCAATGACAAATTTCTTTGCCTTCGAATCAAAATATACTGCTTTCTCATCAACCTTAATCACATTTGCAAGAGCCTTGCCTGCCGCCACAATCCGTTTAACACGGGCCCCTTTTTCCTTTTGGCCGTCACTTCCAAAAGAATGCTTCCTTGAGAAGTCCAATATAGTTTGCGCTGGAAGAAGTGGAATGAATCCTCTCAACTCAAAATCCTCCCACAAAGCAAGACGGTTCTCAGTTTCCCCTTCTTCATATCTGCTCATATTATTAAAGCAAGTCTCATCTTCATCATCATCTATGGACACCAGCCCTGTTGACGAGATACTATTCAGGAAGGAGATGCAAACCATCCAGAACTTTGATCTAACTTTAGTCTGTTTTTCATCTGAATCGCTTCCAGCTGCAACATCCGGGCAACATGCTAACCATTCTACAAACACTAGAATGCCCGGTAACAGGAAACTTGAAGAAGGATCACACAACTGGACGCATCTCTCTAAGATGTGCCCCATCAACTCAAAGACAGCAGTAAATGCATTCTGCAGTACGACAGCACGTTGTACAATTTCAGCATATGTCTGACCTTCACTTTCCTTCTTCACATTGTGAACTGTGAATATCAATATGGAGACAAGTCTAACAATGAAAAGTCCATTCTCAACAGAATCTGCTCCGAAATTCTGCAACTCCTCTGCTCCAGAAGACAGGAGCTCACATAAACCACTGCTTACCACAGAGAGAACTTCTACAAATGTCTCCAGGCTACACAAAACAGTCATAATTAGGAGGTAATCTTCCAAACATAAAATAAAAGAGAAAGGAGAGACAGAGGGAGGTCCAAGTAATAAGAAACAATTCCATATCGATATACTTCAGAAAAAAAAATACCTAGTACGTGTGAAAAGAATTCCATTTAGACGGACAAACCGTATGCAAAAAGCCTTATAAGTTTCCTGAGTACTGGATGCTTTTTCCTTAACAAGGCTCACTTCTGTATTGTTATCTTTAGATGCAGAAATTGCTTCCGCTTTCCCCCTACCTTTGCCTGTCAATCGTGCAGGCAACTCTTTGACTGCAGAAGCATTAGTATTCCCAGGCAGTTGAGAGTAACTCTGACGATTCTACACCAGACAAAAGAGATATATACATAAACAACAACACATACAGTATTTCAGGCAATAAAATAGGGAACCCAGGTGAGGAAATTAAAAGATGTTACACTGGATAAAGGCTTTAACGCTTAAACATCAGCAAATTAATTAGTAAACAGTCCCATGTTCTTTTACGTGATATTAATTTCAAAACAGTTACACTTGAAAGAAGCACATACCTGACAAATTACTTCTTAAGTTTTAAGCTTCAAGCCAAAAGGTGGTACTGCTCACATTTTCCTAATCCCTCCCAACACCTTATCAGGGTTTGACTACCTCAAAACCACCTCCTTCTTAAAGTGGGGGAGGTAACACTACCCTACCATTCATAACATAGATGTGGTTGATATGACAACTCAAGTCACCCTGACGAAATAAGACAAACTACCCTAACGTTCGTAACATCAAAGGACCAAAGGTCACTTCAAGTCCAGAGGTGCATAATCAATTATACTCAAACACCAGTGCTTGCTAAGTTGGCAAGGGTCAATACCGCAAGAAGCATGGGTCCTAAGTATGACCAAAAGTTTCGCAAAGCTATACGATTCTTAGTGAACAAAAGTTAGAACTAATGCTTGACAAGCCAAGAGAAAAACCATTAGACCTCTAGTTATGGCCTAATATTTTGAGAGAAGAATTATTATTAGAAAGGGTAAATGATTGGCAATTCCTCAAAAATGTCAAGATAAGAGCACAGGAAACAATTACAACATTTCCATAGGTCACACTAAGAACACAATACCTTCTCAAATGCAACAATCAAGTTATCCCTTGCAGTTGAAAAGGGACTATCCACCGCCAGGCTACGAAAATATCGATAAACAGCCACCAACTCATCCCCCGAATAGGATGCCAAAATAGCAAGCTGAAAAAGGAGGATGATTTGTTAGAGTGAACGGTCAAAATCATCATAAACAGTCACATCCAGAGAAAAATATATGAAGAAAAATATCAAAACAAACACCTGATGATGGGGATTCCCACTTGATGGCCAGAGAGATGCAGCTTGCAAGTAGTAACTTGAGGCTGCAGCATACTCACGAGTTTTGGAGTCCCCCTCCCCATACAATCCTTTGTAGCGTGCAAGATCACCCAAGTAGATCAAACATCGGTGGCAAGATATCAGGCCTTTCTTCATTTCAGTAGATTTCTTTCCATCCTTGTCCATAACAATTTTATTTTCAGAATCCTCAGAGAAATACCCGAGAGGGAGCCCATACTTTGCTCTGATCTTCACTATCAAATCATGATAAAATCCAGTTGCCTCTGAAAGGAATGTTTTAAACTGCAATCTTATTTTTGTAATCCGATCAGGCCGAGCAGGGCCCTTCACAGCCTGAGATGAGTTTGAACCTGCAGAAGCCGTAGCAGCACTAAAGTGTGCTCTCAATTCCTCAATACGCTTGTAATGCAGCTGCCACAAAGCATACTCAATATTGTGCTGCTCGGAAAAAGCATGATCCTCGAGAATTATTGCTTCATAATTCTCACGTATCTGTTGCCAGGCATTGGGATCTGAGGGAATTCGAGCTTGAGCAGACCTCCGACGCCTATTCTCCAATTCAATAACCTGCAAAGTAAAAATATGAATGTAAAATGACAGGAAACTATGGAGCATGATTGCACATAAAATACAGACAGCACACACGCACAAGCATGCATACACACAGATTCCTTCTGTTTATCTAACAGAACCTCCATTCAACATTTGCATCAAGCACGTGGTAGTTACGGGTTTAAACATATAGGCAGTTTCAAAAATAGTAATCAAGAAAAAGCATAATTTTTTTATGAGGGAAAAGAATATACCTTGTCATAGAGGCGTTGGGCACGCTCCCTTGATGAAGGAGCTGACATTTTATCCATATGTGTAATCATCATCCATCAAGTATGTTTGATTAACCAAAAACAGCATTAAATCTGCAGAAAATTAAAACCCCATCATTGGATGAAAAACTAATTAACCAGATATTGTTTCTCAGTTAAAAAGGCAGTCAAGGAAAGGATGAAGAACATAAAATAAAACCACATCATTTGAGCAACATATTTAGTTAACAGATTTCATGCTAAACATCCACCCAGATCAATCATTGTGAAAACCATCCATTATTACCCGCACATATATATATCTAAATTTTATTTGACAACTTCTCAATTGTAGATATTTCAATATGTTATCGACTCTAAGAAAATCACAACATGCCATAATGGAATATTCATGCCTTAAAATCCCAGAAGAGAAGATGAACTAAGTAGAAAACTTTGATGTATACACCCATGAATAAAGCCATAAAACAAAAAAATTAATCAATCAAGGAGACAAAAGTGGAAAGAGTCCTCAGATGGCAGTAAATTTTGGATCATTGTACAACTTGCAAGGAAACACCATTTAGAACAAAACAAAATTTCAAAGCATAGTGATCACGTACAAAAAGAATAAATCTCTACTCCAAAACCAAATATCTTACAAACCCAACAATACCATTAACAGTTTCTAAAATTCCTCTGTAACAATTCTAATCCATTCAACCAAAATGATGACTATTAAACAGCTCAACCACGTTGTCACCATGTTCCTACTAACCATGGGAAAAGATTTCTGAGTCATAAAACTGTTGCTTCTTGCATAGCATTAGCACAGGTCACAAAACTGTTCCGCATATGTATTACTCGTACAAATGGATAAAATGATTAAGCATTCCAACTCTATTCTTAAAATTGAAGCTTAGGAATTAGGATATGAAACAATAATTGCACACAACCACCTAATATTCATCAACAATTCAGAAATAAAAACCCAAATTCCATAATGCTTTAAGCATGCAGGATATTACAGACATAAAGATAAAAACCCATGTTTGATTTCTGGAAGATTTTGGGAGAAAAAATAATAACAAAACAAAACAAGAAAAAACCTAGAAAACAACGGCTTCCAAAACCAATAGCTGCGTATCACACCATTCCAATTTCTATTTCTATTTCCTCTTCCTTTCCTGAATTTAGAACAAAAAAAGAATGGAGAAAGAAAAATTCCCAGATATAATAAAAGAAGCGAACAATCAATTTACAAAAAAAACAATGAAAGAAGTACGAATAACAACAGATCCGCTAAATCAAAATACCATACCTAACTTAGATCAAACAGCTCTACAATTTCCCCACAATAAACAAGAAAAAAATTATTAAACTAAATAAAATGAAGAAAAGATAAAAGAAGGGGAAAAAAACACACCTATGTACACCGGCTCAACGCGGAGATTTGTCAGATTAGAACATCGGATTGTGAGAGGCAGAGAAAAGAAAGTCTTCGTGTTTAGGGTTTGGTTAGAGAGAGAAGAGGAAAGAGAAAGAGAGAGAGAGAGAGAGAGAGAGAGAGAGAACGGTGTGGTTTGGTTTCTTTTGGTTTTGTGGTTTTTGGGTCCAAACGGGATGAGGTTAGGGAGACAATTTCTTATGTGTTTCTTTTCGATTTTCTTTTTTTTCTTTTTCCGTTTGCTTTTTCTATTTTTCTGTTCATTTTTTGCATTTTCTATTTATTTAGAGCTATTTCCAGCTTTAGTTTCAGGCGGCAAGCAAAGAGACGCCGTCGTTTTGGACCTGATAATGATATACATCCATTGGCCGTCCGTTATTTGTTTTTCTTTTTCTGGTTTGCTGACTCAAGAAATTACTTGACTACCTGTTTCTAGTCAATTTTCTTTGTTTTTATTTATTTATTTATGAGTGATATATAGGTAGAGAAATTATTTTATGGTACCATAGTACCACATCTAGGAGCGGGCATCACTTCGGGAATTGATGAAACCGGTTGAACTAAATTGTAGTTACCGATTTGATTTGGTTTTGACAAAGAAAATGGCTTAAAAACCAAATTGGACTGGTCTAAATCAAACCGAACTGTTTACGTATATATTTATTGCTTATATTATATTTTACATGTGTAATACTCTAATTAGGTAATAACTATATATAAATATTTGAATTGAGTTATATTAGTATTTGAAATTTGAAATTTTATGGCATGCTGAGCTTTGGAATGGTTTCGTACTCTAGAAAATGATTTAAGTATGGAGTAAGTTGTGAATTTGTTGGTTGTAATTGGGTTAACAATATTGAAAACATGCAAATGGAACGATAATTGGCTTAGGACCAAACTGTCTTAAATTGATTTGGTTTGATTTGGTTTTCTTCATGACTTTTGTCAAAATCAAACTGAACCAAACAGTTATATTGTAATTAATTTGACCATAGTTTTTGAGGTGAAACCGATCTAATCTAGACCATGCCCACCCCTAACCTCAAGGTATCATTTGTCCACGTATTATATAATACAATGGATGACATGGTTGGTTGGTATTTCCCACTTTTAGGGTACAGTAACGATAAATATCCACTTGTTATCATGGACGAGTCATATCATGTGACCATACTACAGTACCACATTCACGCTCTCATTTGGTAGGGTAGGGTTCCTTTTGTTTGATGCCAAGTCAAAAACCCCCAAAATATATCATTGGTAAAGTAAAATATTAAATGTAATGACCTCAAAAATAATATTTTATTTTATTATTTTTGTGAAAAAAATCATATTAAGTTGTGTGGTTATTATGGGTAAATTTTGAAGTTGACTTGGTGTGAGAATATTGGATTTAAGAGTGTTTAATCTCAATTTGGACAAAAATACCCTTTTTATGATTTTTCAAAGGATGTTCAAGAAATTGAAGTGAGAAAATTATAATTTTGGACTAGAAAAATAAAGCTCAATCTCATGAACGCGTGGGTGCAAACAGTTCGTGGATCAGAGTTATAACGAATGATAAATTAAATTTCGAAGTTTTGAAATTTAATTGGAGGGCTAAACAATGAATAGTGTACAATGTAAAGTGCTATTCTCAGGTTACTATTCATAGGGGACTACTGTGCAAAAAAAAAATTAGATAATTGCACAGCAACCCACGACCCGAATCAGAAACCCCAACCCGAATCGCGACCTGGCTGGAGGATTCGACCCGACTCAGCTTTTCCAACGACAATAGGTGGCGATCTTGGTACCGTTGGAAAGCTCTTGGTGGTGATGTTCCATTTCTGGGATCAATTGATGCTTTCAACCACCATGTAAAGCCCAGCAACTCCGTGAAGCTTCAGATTCAAATTTAAAACTTCAATCACAGTTTTGATCTCCTTTAGCGTCGATTCAGGTATTTTCTCAAGTTTTAAGGTTGTTTATCTCGTCAAGTTCTTTAAGGAAGTGTAGTTTTGGACTGGCAATTCTAAGATTTTTCCATTGCTGGAATAGCATTCGAACCACCACGTTGATGTGCTCGAAATTGCGAGATTCTGTCATTTGATTAACAATCGAAGCCTCACAAATCTGGACCGTTGGATTGGAAATGGTTGGACCGTTGGATCGTGTTCGATTTTATTTATGTTGCAGCTGGTGTTGTGAGGAGTTGTAGGTATAGACGGATTGGTGATCGGACATCCCGATCTTAAGTTGTTGTGTTTCAAAGTTAAGGCGAGCAATCGTCATTCGATCGTGCGATTTAGAATGATCCGACCATTGGATTGAGCCCAAATTGATGCAGGATGACGTTGGGACTATTTAGAGGAATGGGTCCTCTGTTGTTATTGTGGTTGTATGTTTTTTTCAAACTTGTTTATTTTGAGATAATACTCAAGTATGGAATTAACAGTTCGCTTGTCTTATGCCACTACAAAAAAAAGGGGCCTTTAGCAACATGCAAAGTCAGTCACAAAAAAACCAAAAAGCATCGTAAATAGCGATTAGCGACAGCAATGTGACCTTTTTTGTTGCGTCGCAATAAAAGGCGTCACAGTAAAAGGCCCGTCGTAATAACATATTGCATTGAATTTGCGAAGGTTAAAAATTGTCGCAATAAACTGAGCGTTGGATTTAAGACGCGATTTTACTACACTAGTTACGACGCGATCTCGTGTCGCAACTAAAGTAATTGCGACAGTGCCGTTCTGTCGCTAATTCTTACACAACAAAGGAAATGCCTTTTTGGCGACAGTATATACGACGGTTGCACGCATCGTTAAAGAAGATTTAATGACTGTATGTAGTGTCGCAATAATTATGTGACACAATTTTAATAAATTCAATTTTTTGAATTATTTTTGAATTTATTATTTTGCACAGCTTGCTTCAACGCAAAAAAAATTTAATTTGCAACACCAATGACAGTCTAAATTGACATATAAACTGTGATTTTTAATTAGAATTGACTATAAAAACTTATAAAATAGTGTTATATCTTGATCAAAGCAAAAATAACTTCATTCATGTATTCGAAAGTATCATCTTTTGCATTAACACAAAAAAACTAATAATTATAGAATCTCAAATCTCAAGTCATATGTAAACAATACCATCTCTAGATATGAAACAAAATATTACGATTCAAAAGTACTAAAATTAGTAGAGTTCAAACTTGAAGGAGTCATCATTATCTTGTATTTCATCTTCACCCATAACCTGAAAATTGTGACAAAAACATAAATAAATGAATGGAAAAAATATATATTTTAATTTTTTTTTCGAAGATAATTATCTAACCTTTTAATGAAAACAATTTCTTTTATGCCTCCAAGTTTAAATTAGGCTACAACTCGTTATTAACACTAAGTCTTCGTTGATGCATACTTGAGGCATCTGGAATCTATTGAGGATAGGAAATATAAAACATTTCAAAGTTACAATAAAAACTAAGATCACTTAAATTTTAACATTATTTATTCTTTAATAAGAGAAAGACATTAAATATAATGTACCTGGCCGCTTCTGCTTTCTTCTGGGGTGGTTTGGAAACCAACATGAGTAATTACTTGACTGAGTTGTGAGCTGACTTCATTTAACTTTGACTGAGTTCTAGATTCTTGGCAAATGTCACATTTTTCAAGTTTCTCATCCTCATATCTGAATAACATACAATTGTTGGGACATGCATCCCATGTCTTGTATGTGAAATCCAATTCAACAGTTATCTTTTGAGCCTCATAATAAGAGTCTGGTAGTTCTACTCCATCAGGGAAAGCTTCTTTTAGAAAACTCAACAACAGTGTCATTGACTTGTCCTTCCATCCACAAACCACTTTCATATGTAACAACAGAACAATGAAAGATAGTTTTGTGAAATTTTCGCATCCTGGATACAAAGGACGTTCTGCATCTTGTAACAATTTCAAATATCTTCTAGTTTCATCATTTGGCCCCTCACTATTTGGTCCCTCACCATTCGGCCCCTCACCATTTGGTCCTTCACCAATCGGCCCCTCACCATTTGGTCCTTCATCATTCGGCCCCTCACCATTTGGTCCCTCACCATTTGGCCCCTCACCATTTGGTCCCTCACCATTCGGCCCCTCACCATTTGGTCCTTCATCATTCAGCCCCTCACCATTTGGTCCCTCACCATTCGACCCCTCACCATTTGGTCCTTCACCAATCGGCCCCTCACCATTTGGTCCTTCACCAATCGGCCCCTCACCATTTGGTTCTTCATCATTCAGCCCCTCACTATGTTCATTTTCTGTTGGTCTATCATTCCCGAAAATAGAATATGCATTCGGATGCCCAAATGCGTCATGTATCATTCCAATCATATCATCATCAACAACCGAATCAAAAGTGACGTTAGTATCTTGGTTTGCATATAATGATAGTTGTAGTTCCCCATGTTGAGTCCAATTTTTGCACTTGGACATAAACCCATCCCATATTATATGCCCTCTTACTACATCCCTTGTGAACAAATAACGATTGTGACATTTCTTGCATGGACAATAAATCCTTGTATCATCCATATTTTAGAAAATGCAAAACCCAAAAAATTCTCAACTCCAATGAGATATTGCATAGATGTTCGAGCTCGTATATCTATCCACTCTTGTCCATTCTTTTTTATTTGTTATCCAAGAAGAAAGAAGAAATAATACCTACCAATCAATACTAGAAAATAATATTTATAGAAACATAAAGTTGTGGGAGATAGGCAATCTGACCTTCTAAAATTTAAGCTTTTTATATCAATGTAAACTACAACTATCGTTCTCACGAACAATTCTTTATTGAAATCTTTGAATCTGCAATAAGAAAGATAGATTGGGATGATTCTAATTGTCTTGTCTCATTAAAAAAAATCATGAATACTAATTGAAATAATAAAAACAACCTTAACAAACCCAAAGTGCTTTAGTTCCAAATGAAACCAGTTCTAATTTTCAATTTTTTCAAAGAAATACCATAATGAAGCCAGGTAGCTTCCAATTTCCTTTTTCAATTGGGAAAGGCAGGAGATTCCCAAGTCCACTTGGCTGAACAGTAAAAACTACACATATGCTAACTAATATCAGAAAGCATGAGAAAAGTATCTTGAAGATTATGTGCAATTAAGTCCAATAACATGCAGCATATACTATTGCTTTACATCTACTAACTAAAACATCTCTAGAAGGACCACAGATAGCTCTAGAAAAATCCCATATTAAAACCTCCCATGCTGATCCAATCAAGTTATGTGCTGAACAAACAAAAGGGCAAACACATCACCCAGAGAGAGAGAGAGAGAGAGAGAGAGAGAGAGAGAGAGAGAGGCATGAATGGTGCTGATATGAAGGGATAGGTGTCCATATACTGAGGAAGGGGAAATGGACGTGTACCCTGTTTTGGTTAAGAGGGTACACAGTGCCTAGCTGTCTTAGCATGTGAAGGGATATTGTGTGCCTTATTTTTGATATTTTTCTCTATGTTTTCTATTCTCTCTCTCTGTCTCACCCTCCCAACTTGAATTTTTTATTCATTCACATACAGAACTGAATGGGAACAAGAGAGTATGGACAAAAAACAAGTCTAAGATTTCAATCCAATCAATTTATTTTTTATATAACTGTGGACAAAACAAATCAAGTTCCCTATTAATACGCCAACTTCAAACCAAACCGTGGTTAAATTCAAAGACTCATTATTATGATAAATCCTAGTCTATTCACACAATTACAAACATAGAAAATTTGGGGCTAAGTTCATGGTAGTGTCGTATAAAACAACAGGGATGGGAATAAGAGAGTCATGACAAAACAAGTCTAAGATTTCAATCCAATTCACTTTCTTTTTTATATAACTGTAGACAAAACAAATCAAGTTCCCTATTAATACGCCAATTACAAACATATATATAAATATTTATATGATCCTAATATATTTCTAGGGCAAGCAGAGTTATTAGATGCAAAAAGTTGATAAAATTCAAGAAGTTGTCCTAATCTCTTCAGCTTCCAGTGAAAACGTGTAAACTAATGGTTGGGAAAGCATAAAACTAATGAAAAAAATTGAGAAAAAAATCCACACCAAATACATACCTTGATAAGAGGAGGAAGGGTTCCCAAAATCTAGAAGTCGTTGATAAAGTTAGAATCGTCTCTTTGAATTAGCTGAAAACCTAATTTTTTTTTGCAGCAAACATGAAATTCAAAACACAAGTAAATTAGAGAAGCCAAAATAGAGAGACTGATAAAGGGAGGGAGAGACAAAGAATGAAGAAGAGAGAGATAGAGGAAGCTTAGGTGGGCTACGACTTATGCAATTGATCGAATCAGATAGCCGTTCGAGCAACCAACCAAACGAGCGATGGGATCCTTCGAGATAGGAGCCCGAGCGCCAATAAGAGAAGAATTGAACCAACTGATTGTTGTAGTGATCTCTAGCCTTTTAGGGTATCGATTTGGGGCTAAGAGTAATCAGAAGCATAAGAGTATTGATTTGGGGCTATGACTAATAAGAAGATATTGGGTTTTTTAGTTCGTGTGGGAAACTGAGCGCCTCCACCAAATTTTGAGTTTTGACGGTTTGTCTCCCATCCTAAGAGGAGATATACGATGGCAATCAAGTAACGTTGCAAATTTAACACTTCCAAACCTATTTGCGATGTGAGATGCAACGTTACTAATTAAAGTGTCGCAATTATTTTGGCGCGATTCACCTCTGCGTAAAATGACATGTATTTGTGAGGGCCGCGTCGACCGTCGCAAATGGGCATTTTTCTTGTAGTGTGCCAGAAGGAGAATGGACCAAGGCAGAAGCAGAGGTAGATGTCGAGGTAGAGGCCGAGGCAGAGCTAGAGGTAGGGGCGAAGAGCCCGGAGCTGTAAAGACTATTTTTGAGATTCATGAGGAGTTTGAGGAGGAGATTAGGGAAGAAGCTCCTGCTAGTGTGCAAAATGTGCGCAATATGCAAATGGATGATCGTACAACTAATCTATTTGCAGAGTTCTTGGAGGCAAGGGAGCATGGTGCTCCTCAACCACCACCGGTGCCACCCACAAATCCCTTTAGAATGTCCCTATTGATTCGTGACCTCAAGAAACTGGGAGTTAAACCTTTTGAGGTTAAAGTCGATCACATGAAGGCAGACAGGTGGATACGGAATCTTGAGAACTACTTCAAGATTTTGGGTATGACCAGTGTTGAAAAGAGGAGCGCAGCTTCCTCTTACTTACATGATGAGGCACGAGTGTGGTGAGAGGCGGTGGAAAGATCACAGAATGTGGACGAGATGGACTAGGAAGGGTTTTTGGCACTCTTTTACAAGAAGTACTTTCCTGCTACTGTGAAGGAGGAATTACAAGTGGAGTTCCTAAACTTGACACAGGGGTCCCTAACTGTGAGGGAGTGTAAGGCACGGTTCGCTGAGTTGTCTTGTTTTGCTGACCCTCTGAGTGAGTTGCAACAAACCCAGAAGTTTCAAAGGGGTTTAAATGTTTATGTCAAAAAGATGGTGATTGGTTTCCGCCATACGACATTGATGATGTGGTGGAGTGCGCAGCGTCTATTGAACCAAACAATAATGAGTTTAGGAAAAGTTTGGATGTCAAGAGAGACGTCAAGGGGAAAGGAAAGGCGCCAGCACAAAGTGGCACTACTAGGAATCAAAGAGGTGTTGGTAAGAAGTAGAGAACTGGGTACCAGATTGCAACCAAAAATGATGCACATGTTAAGCAAGTTGGGCTATTAGGTGTTATAACTGCAATGAGGTGGGCCATCTCACTACAAAAGATAAGGTCATTACCGACCAAAGTTTTCCGTGGGTCCCAAACATCCGTTGCAAAAAGAGTTTTTTCGGTCCAAAATATGTTGTCTGTTGGAAATATGTCATGGGCATGAAATTTATTTCCGACAAACAAAAGGCTCTCGGAAAAGGTTGGTATGGTCATCGGAAATGTCATTTATTTGGCAGGAAGCTTTGGCACCAACTTTATTAATGACCAAAAGTACGTTTGTTGAAAATAGGATGATTATTTCCGGGAGGCCTCTCATTCTGTCAAAATTGTTTGACTATTTCTGAGGGGATTTTCTTTCCATCGGAATTGTTTGACTATTGCCGAGGGGCTTCTCCTTTCGTCCAAATTGTTTGACTATTTTCGAGGAGAAATATGTCCTCTCGGAAAAAGTGTGAAGGTCAATTTCCCATTAGAATAAGTAAAAATAATTTGATTGATAATAACCAATCACACTCCAATAGATAGCTAAAAATAGCCAATCTAAAAAAAATAGACAATCACAACTACATGACAACTCATCCCACAGTTGTAAGTTGAATCACATCCTTTTTTCAATCAATTTCATTGTCTTCAACATCATTTTGGAGACATATTTCACAAAAGGAAAAATAATTGAATTCCTTAACATGGTGATATGGGAAACAAGACTATTGACTCCATGAATTTGGATTCAATTGGCCTAATTCGAATTTGGATTGTAAACGAATTGGATTTGGATTATATTGGCCTAAAATGCAATACCATATCTAATTTGGATTCGAATTATCATATTTAACACGTAAATGGTTTCTTTAGATTTTCAAATACTCTTGCTCACAAGTTATTCCAATTGATAAAGATATCAAATTATCAAATAACATAAAAAGTTGGATTTCCCTCCTCATCATATCGGAAGAATTAAGTTAAATTAGTAATGTAAACGAATTGGATTTGGATTACATTGGCCTAAAATGCAATACCATATCAAATTTGGATTCAAATTATCATATTTAACACGTCAATGGTTTCTTTAGATTTTCAAATACTCTTGCTCACAAGTTCTTCCGATTGATAAAGATATCAAATTATCAAATAACATAAAAAAAGTTCGATTTCCCTCATCATCATATCGGAAGAATTAAGTGAAATTACTAATGTAAACGAATTGGATTTGGATTACATTGGCCTAAAATACAATACCATATCGAATTTGGATTGTATTCGAATTTTCAAATGCTCTTTGACACTTAATATAAAGTAGAACTCAGAGATATTGAAGCTACCCTACACAAATTGAAGTATCAAAAGCTTTTTTGTTCCAAAAAAAAAAAAAAAGCCATTTCTTATATTTTCTTAAACAAATCAGCAATTAAACTCCCGCTTGTCCAAAAAAAGTGGGGGAAAGCCCAAATTAATTATTTCTTTTGCAACTCAAGCCTCTTTTTTAATTTGGGTTTTTTGCTAACCCTAATAGTCCATATATGTATAAGTTTTCAACAGTAGCCACAAAAGAGAAAAAAATCCTCCATACGTTTTCTCTGCAACAATATCAAAGAAGCCATACAAGTAACCTACTACAAAGAAGCCAATAGCCTACTTTGGATTGTCTGTATGTTTTGGATTGTGTTTGGTATATATTTAAAAAATCTGTTGCTATAAATATCAACATGACCAAAGAAGCCACATGGCTGCTGCCATATTCATTCCTTTCTTCTCAATTTTTTAGTTTAACTGTAAACGTCTAAGCATGTATTGTTATAGATATAGCAATATTGGAATGCATTAATGTGATACGGAAATTAGTACCCATGCTAATTGTAAGGGCTTTTTTGTTCCAGCAGCTACAGATGAACCTGGGTTGCGGTAAAGAGCAAATAGGTAGAGTTGCCCCTGTGCCTGAGTTTAAGAATCAGTGCCCAAGAGTGCTTCGAAAGGTTCATGGAGCCTTAGGAAGCCCTTTGGTTTCCTTCACCAACAAAACAAACAGTTGTTTACAAATCAATATTTATGGCTTGGCTTAAGAAGCATGTGGCATGAGAGCTAAACATTCATGAGTTTAGCATTAGAAAGAGAAAGCTTGAATTTCCCATGAGAGATAGAGGTTTAGAGCAAGGGGAGAGGGAATTTTGGGAAGATTAGAGAGGAAATGATGAAGGTTAAAGGATGGGTGCCTTGAGCAAATTTCCAGCCGCTTGACTAAAGCTTCGTTGCACTCTTGAAGGGTTTGCCAGAGGAGAAAAAGGAAGGGGATGAGAGAACAGAGCTTGAAATTGGAACAGAGAGTGAGAATGCTTGCTCACTATGGATGTGGTGTTTTGCTGGGTATGGAATGCCCCCTTTTATAGGCGCTGGAAACTCCTTCTTCACAAGAAACCATAGCTGGTTCTCCCCAAATTTGCCAAGTCTTCTCATCCATTTTCCTTCTCTTCCTTTGATTCAACCTCTTTTTATGAAATCCCCCTAATCCAAACACACTGGGACAAGATTTATTGGAGCTCTAGAGTCTTCCCGCAGCTGTCTCTATGGCACCCCCTATCTCTGGCAACACTCTCTCCTTCTTTCCTTCCTTATTTTCTGGCCAGAGTTGGTAGAGGAAGAAGTGGGTAGAGGTGCTGGTCTGAAGGGTGTTTCACTCCCAGCAGCCTACACACGCGAATATCCTTTGGTTTTACAGATGGTTTGTCTTGGATTTGGCTTTAGCCATGTGCTGGAGGTTTCCTGAGATATTTTTCAAGTTGTTGGGCCACTTACTCAGGTGATGGGCTACTTTTACTAAGGTGATGGGCCACTTTTCTCTCTTTCATGCTTACCCATATGTTTGGGCTCAAGAAATGGGCTTGAGTTTTAGTGCTCCCAAGCAGCCCAAAACTTCCACTTCTTGGCTCATCAATGGGCCTCGTGAATGCTCGTAACCATCCATACCACAACCTGCTCAGCAAGCCCTAGGAATTTGCGTGGCTTATGCCCACTTAAGCTTGTAGCGTGGCTTGGTGCAAAATAAAGGTTTTCCGCTTGGCATTGCATGTTGTTTGGCATGCTCGTGCTCCAGCTTTACCGTATTGTAAAGGGCTATGACAGGGCCAAAATGACGTTTGACGGGATAATAAGCATGGGTTCGTAGAGCCAGTAAATTTTATAGGTTTGTCACGACATTTTGGCATGGCGGGTTATGTCTTTGCTCGGCATGGCACATGGACCATGACTCGTGCGATCGTGTACGACAAACTCTTGCGTACCCAAATCGGGCTTCCTCCCTAGTTAGGTGTTATACTGGGCGGGAAATATATTTGGGCTCAGCCTTGGAATTTTTAGGCCTCAACACTAATACCCATGTATTGTTATAGATATAGAAAATGACCCATTATCAGTTGCCTTTGCTAGAAGAAAATCAGATATTATGTGGGCTAGTCCTGGAACATCTGTGTTTGAGCTTTGAGGGTTTGATTCTAGAGTTGACACAGACCTTTAGATCTCCTCATACGCAAGAAGTCTTAAACTGCTATTTCTCTTAAGAGACTTTAGTTTTATGGCTGCTATTTCATCTGAAACTTTTATTCTTTTTCCTTTTTGGATGGATTATTATTTTTAAGTACTATTTCTGATTTATGTTTGTTTTTAAATATGACATGGGTTCTTTTGTGATTATGAATGGCAGCCATGGTAAAAAAGAGAAAGAGCAATAATAGAGCATCACATGATCGCGAAATGCAAGAGACAAATCGAACATGAATGAGTTATTTGCGTGTTATTATCGATCAACTTCTTGTTTCTATTATTTTTTATAGTTGTATTTCTATTATATGAGTTTTTCAATTTTTCAATTATGTTTTGTGTTTGTATTTCTCTTACAAATGATAGCCATGGCAAGAAAGGGAAAGAGTCAAGACAGAGCATCAGGCACTGCACATCCTCAGTCATCTAGGCTCTCTTTAGATCGCCATATTTCCAATGAGTCATCACAGATAACAAAATGCAAGAAACATGTATGATTTATTTTCCCTATCATTATAAAGTTAAATTCTTTTTTTGAATTTTCTTTGGTATATATATATTTCAATTATATGATTAGTTCTCAATTAATTTCCAATTTTCTGTTGTCTTTGTATTTCTATTATAAATTGTAGCCAGGGCAAGAAAGAGAAAGAGTCAGAATAGAGCATCCGACATTACACATCCTCAGTCATCTAGACCTTCCTTAGACCAACATGATGACCCCATTGAGCCATCACATGATAATGAAATGGAAGACATGCCTCTTGAAACTGAACCATCAAATGGAGAATGTAATTTTTTTTTTATATATAAGGTTTAAAATATATAAACACACATCTTTAAATATCCGTACTTTTTTTTTTATTAGGTTCAACTGCTGGAATCAAAAGAGGTAGAGGGAAGGCTAAGGGTAAAGATAGAAATGGCACTCCAATTGTAATACGTAGAGAAAGGTAATGTATAAGGATTATAACCACTGGAGTTGTGCAAACTATAGGAGTGCTTTTTTATCAGGCTATCGATGGAGCATGGCCAACATTTAAAAAATTTCCATCAACTCAAATGGATTTACTGCATGATCGCTTTGATGGAACAAGATACACACACACATGCTCAGAAGAAGAGATGAGGGATGCATTCGAACTACATATTAAATTGCGATATTCCGATTGGATGTCTACATTGAGAAATAGTGTTTTTAAGAAGTACAAGACTACTGGTGATAGATACACTCATTGCCCATTACGGATATCTCAAGATATTTGGTATGAACTGGTTGACCATTGATTGCAGCTTACATGGCAGGTAAAAACTCAATTTAAAATAATATTGTTATGACAGGCTAGTGCATTCTTTGGTTTATTTATAAATGCCTTATATGGGTTCACTAAGTTGATATTAGGTTATGATTTACCTTTTTTCATGCAGGATAAAAGTAAAAGAAACAAGTCTAATAGGGTGAAATCCACAATTGTACATATCACAGGTTCTGTTCCAATGGAAAAGTACAGAAAAGATGAGGTAAAAATATTCATTTGGTTGTTGCTTTGTTGATTGCTCCGTTTGTGGTTATTTCCAAATTTGGTCCTAAAAAACTTCATTGTTTAAATCTTAATAGCTTGATCGAACTGGAATTGAACCTAGTCCAATTGATTGTTTAAAAAAGTTCCATGTAAGTAAGCCTAAGAATGGAGGAGAAGAAAGTTGGCCAAGTGAAAAGGCTAAAGAGCTTTTTGTACGTTGCCCCCACTTTGTTTCTCATTATTTTTTGTTTTTTATTCACATGACATTTATATCCATGATTATATTTCTACTATTTCATTGAAGGAAAAAATGAAGAATAAAAAGGTTGCTGCAACGGAAGAAGAGAATGAAGTAGATGATTGGGGTATATACAAGGAGGTTATTGGTAGGCCAAGTCATGGTCGTATCCTTGGCTTAGGTGGTGGCTACAGTACAAAAGATGTGTATCCCTCAAATGACCAAGGTTGTAATAAAAGTATATGCTTAGAATGTGAAGAAGAGCATGCCAAATTAAAGGAGGAAGTGAAGAACTTGAAAAGTGTGTTGCATGAATTGAAATATATGGTTCAAAGTATGAGGGAAAACAACTCAAATACTTATGCACGCTCAAGACAATCTGCTTCAATGGTGAACTCTTTTCTTCTCATTTCAATATTTTGATCACTATTAAATATTATATTTGTTATTTTTATTCTCAAATGACTTATGTCTTATTAATTATTATCTTTTATTCGACAGGACAATGTAGAAAGTTGTTCAGATGCTCACCTCAAAGACGAGTAGTGCAACATCATTTTCATTTTGCTACAATATGTATTTTGAATTTCAAGGTTTTGATATATTTGCGGATTGCTTATATGTTTTAAGGATGATAGGGATTGTTTATGTTTTAACTATCTAGAATAATTTTAATTGAACGCTTAAAATTTTAGTACAATATGGTGTCGTATGATTTTTCTTTTTTTATTACCAATTAAATACGGATTATTAGAAAACTATTTCTAGCAAATATTATAATTCAAATTTCTTTTTATTAATCTTTTTATATAAAATAATTACATTTTTCGACCGCATTTCCCTCTCGGTAAAGCATATTTCCAACAAACACTTCATCATCAAAAATACTTTCCGACAGTAATTGCCTATTTCCGACAACATTCCCCACGACATAATCGGGTTGAAACAATTATATTTCCGACCACTTGTTAGTCGAAAATATTTTCTGGCAGGATTAATCTATTTGCGACAAATTTTGCGACGAATAAATGTGGTTGGAAATATATATTTCCGACGTAACTTGCCTATTGGAAATATTTCGTTATACTCTTTTCCGACAAGATAAAATATATTTTCCACAAACTCTTTTGGTCGGTAACGATAATTGCGACGAAATCTAGCCCTCACAAATAATATATCATTGTCGGAAAAAGTATTTCTGACGACACTCATTCGTCGAAAATATGAATTCGCAAAAACAAGAAATCTCGATAAAAAAAACTATTTTCGAAAATCATATAAGTAATTGCGAAAACATGTACAGTTAAAAATAAATATGCACGGTCGTTTTAAAAATCTATTTCCAATAGAAACTTAAGCAATAACTACGAAGCATGGGCATCAAAAGTACATTATTTCCGACGGAATGGTCAGGAATGAAGTATTTCCAACCAGCGTTTTACTGACGACTTCAGACGGACTTTTACCGTCCAAAAAGGATATTTCCGACGGTGAAAGGCTTTTTTCAACGACAAAATGCCCTCGCAAAACGGATTCTGTTTTGTGTGTCTGTCAACAAACTGTACCAAACCTAAGGTACATAAATGCTACACTTGTGGTCAGCCAGGACACATTGCTAAGAACTGCAAGACTGAAAACAAACAGGGACAACAACATAAAAAAGGAAATGCTAGAGTTTTTGTCGTGGGTCAAACGCAAAGGAACATTGGTGTGGAAGGTACAATAACTCTTTTTCAAAATCTTGTGAGAGTTTTGTTTGATACTGGTGCATCATATTCTTTTATCTCTCAATCTGTTGTGAATGCGTTGGGATTAACTCCTGAATTGCTTGGTGTGCCTTTAACTGTTGAGTCACCTTTGGGTAATTCTGTGAAGCTGAATTTGGTATGTGAGTCTTGCCCATGTTGATTGGTAATAAGGAGTTCCTTGATGATTTGATTGTTCTAGATAATAACATGTATGATATGATACTTGGTGTGGACTGGTTACAGTGTAATCATGCTGTAATTGATTGTCATGGAATGTTAGTGTCATTTCATACTCTTGGACAAGCGGTGGTTTGGTATAGGCGCATTAAAACTGATGCAACTATGAAGGATGGGTTTCTAGCTCTTGTGGAAAGAGTAGAACGAGGTCTAGCATTGGAAGATGTTCCTAAAGTATCTTTTTATCAGGATGTTTTCCAAGATATCTCTACTTTACCTTTAAGGAGGGTAGTGGAGTTTACTACTGAGTTGGTTCCGGGAACGTCACCAATATCAAAAGGCTCCATATAGAATGGCACCTACCGAGTTGAAAGAACCCAACCTTCAAATTGATGGTTTAGTGGCACAAAGGTTCATTAGACCGAGTACATCACCTTGGGGTGCACTTGTCCTATTTGTGGAGAAAAAGGATCACACGCGGAGATTATGTGTGGATTATAGAATGTTAAACAAGGTAACGATTAAAAATAAGTATCGGTTGCCAAGGATTGAAGATTTGTTTGATTAGTTGAAGGGGCAACTGTGTTCCCAAAAATTGATTTGAGGTCAGGATATCACCAAGTTAGGGTAAGGGCGGAAGATATTCCTAAAACAACATTTCGAACCAGGTATGGACATTATGAGTTTGTTTTCATGCCTTTTGGGTTGACTAATGCACCTGTTGTGTTTATGGATTTGATGAACAGAATATTCAGTCCTTACTTGGATGATTTTGTAATGGTGTTTGTGGATGATATCTTGATCTACTCAAAGAATGATGAAGATCATGATAGGCATTTTGAGATTGTGTTAGAAACACTGAGAAGGAATCAGTTGTATGCCAAGTATGAAAAGTGTGATTTTTGGCAGGATAAAGTAAAATTTCTCGGTCATGTGGTTTCCAAGGATGGGGTATCCGTGGATCCTTCTAAAGTGGAAGCAATTATGGAGTGGAAACAACCTACCACTGTGACTGAGATTTGCAGTTTCCTAGGTTTGGCTGGTTATTATCGAAGGTTTATTGAGGATTTCTCAAGTATTGCTGCACCTTTTTCCAAGTTGACATGGAAGGATGTGCAGTTCATTTGGAATTAGGATTGCAAGAAAGCCTTCAATAAACTAAAGAAGAAATTGACTACTGCTCCAATATTGACAATTCCCTCAGGAGAAGGAGGATTGGTGATTTATAGTGATGCATCTCATCAGGGTTTGGGATGTGTGTTGATGCAGAATGGTAACGTGGTTGCATATGCATCTAGACAGTTGAAGGTTTATGAGAGAAACTACCCTACAAATGATTTAGAATTAGCTGCAGTGGTGTTTGCCTTGAAAGTTTGGAGGCATTATTTGTATGGTGAGAAGTTTGAACTCTTTCCATACCATAAGAGTTTAAAGTATCTCTTCTCTCACAAGGAGCTAAACGTGAGGCAAAGGAGATGGATGGAACTCATAAAGGATTATAATTTCACATTGGAATATCATCCAGGGAAAGCCAATGTTGTTGCAGATGCATTGAGTCTCAAGCTTAGAGGAGTAGTCGCATCTGTAATGGCACATGAGTGGAGGATGGTGGAAATTGCATCAGAGGTGGACCTAATACTAACTGTGGATGGAGGAGATGTTTTTATGGGGAGTATAACAATTCAACCTAGTTTGCTTAGTAAGGTGATTCAGGAGCAAGCTCAGGATGTGGGAATGCGAGCTAAAATGGTTGAGTTAACAATTGAACTAACTTTTATAGGTCCTTCTAATTGGACAATTGGGAATGATGGTGGTTTCAGATATCGACGGAAGTTGTGTGTGCCTGAATCTAAGAATCTTAAGAGAGAGACTTTGGATGAGGCTCATCGTTCTAAGTATATAGTTCATCTAGGAAGTACTAAGATGTACAAGGATCTTAGGAGACAATTCTGGTGGATTAATATGAAAAAAGAGGTGGGAGAGTATGTGACTAAGTGTCTAACTTGTCAACAAGTGAAGGCAGAACATTAGTGACCATCAGGGTTGTTGAAACCTTTATCTATCCCTATTTGGAAATGGGAAAACATTGCTATGGATTTCATGATGGGATTGCCTAAGACTAAGTACGGTCACGATGCAATTTGGGTTATTGTGGACTGATTGACAAAATCTGCACATTTTCTGCCTGTATCTATGAAGTATTTAGTAGACACGCTAAGTAAGCTCTACTTTCGTGAGGTGGTGAAACTGCACGGGATTCTTGTATCCATTGTTTCGGATAGGGATGCTCGTTTCACTTCTAAGTTTTGGAGTAGTTCCCAAAAGGCCATGGGAACTAGATTGGATATGAGTACAGCCTTTCACCCTCAAACTGATGGTCAAACTGAACGGGTGAATCAAGTGATGAAGGATATGCTTTGGGCATGTGTCTTGGATTTCAAGGGAAGTTGGGATGAACATTTGGCTTTGATAGAATTTGCCTACAACAATAGTTATCACTCTAGTATCGATATGGCACCGTATGAAGCATTGTATGGAAGGCCATGTAGATCACCTGTCTGTTGGCTGGGGTAGGTGATAATAAATTAATGGGTACTGATGTAGTTCAAGAAACTACAGAGATGGTTTCTATCACCAGAGATAGAATTCGCACAGCACATAGCAGTCATAAGAGTTATGCAGATAAGAAACGGCAGAGTGTGAAATTTGAAGTTGGTGACCTGTGTTTTTGAAAGTTTCACCAATGAAGGGAGTGATAAGATTTGGCAAGAAGAAAGGAAAGTCATCTCCCAGATTTGTTGGACCTTTTGAAATTCTAGATAAGGTTGGTGAGTTGGCATATGTGTCCATAATGTGTTTCACGTGTCAATGTTAAGGAAGTATGTGAAGGATGCTTCACACATAATTGATTACGGTACAGTTGAAGTCAATGAAGATGTAACTTATGTAGAGGCACCTGTACGCATCTTGGACAGGATGACTAAACAACTTAGGACAACTCAAGTGGATTTGGTCACAGTGTTGTGGAGTCACCATGACGAGGGTGATGTTTCTTGGGAATTGGAGTCTGAAATGAGGAAGAAGTATTCTCATCTCTTTGAGGAGGAGATTGGTTGAATTTCGGGACGAAATTCCTTTAAGGAGGGTAGAATGTAATGACCTCAAAAATAATATTTTGTTTTATTATTTTTGTGAAAAAAATCATATTAAGTTGTGTGGTTATTATGGGTAAATTTTGAAGTTGACTTGGTGTGAATACCCTTTGGACCAAAAAAAATACCCTTTTTATGATTTTTCAAAGGATGTTCAAGAAATTGAAGCAAGAAAATTATAATTTTCTACTAGAAAAATAAATCTCAATCCCACAAATGCATGGGCACAAACGGTTCGTGGATCGAAGTTATAACAAAGGATAAATTAAATTTCGAAGTTTTGAAATTTAATTGGAGGGCTAAAAGTGAATAGTGTACAATGCTATTCTCGGGTTACTATTTATAAGGGGACTACAGTGCAAAAAAAAATCAGATAATTGCACAGCAGCCCACGACCAGAATCAGAAACCCCAACCCGAATCGCGACTCAGCTGGAGGATCCAACTCGACTTGACTTTTCCGGCTATGGTAGGTGGCGATCTTGATATCGTTGGAAATCTCTTGGCGGCACCATTCCTTTTCTGGGATCAATCAACCCTTTCAACCACCGTGTAAAGCCCATAAGCTCCATGAAGCTTCATATTCGAATTCAAAACTTCAGGTATTTTCTCTAGTTTTAAGGTTGTTTATCTCGTCGAGTTCTTTAAGAAAGTGTAGTTTTGGACCTGCGATTCTAAGATTTTTTCATCGCCGGAATAGTACCCGAACCATCACTCGAGTGGCAGTGGTGTTGTGACTGAGTTGTGAAGATAGTTTGTAGTCCTCTTAGTCCTGAGCACGTTGATGTGCTCAAAATTGCAAGATTCTATCGTTTGATCAACAATCAAAACCTCGCAAATCTGGACCGTTAGATTGGAAATTATTGGACCGTTGGATCGTGTCCGATTTTATATATGTTGTCGATGGTGTTGTGAGGAGTTTGCAGGTATAGATGGATTGGTGATCGGACATCCCGATCTTAAATGGCTATGTTTCAAAGTTAAGGCGAGCAATCGCCATTCGATCGTGCAATCTAGAATGATTCGACCGTTGGATCGGGCCCAAATTGATGCAGGATGACGTCAGGACTATTTAGAGTCCATTGGTGGGATCAGATTTGAAATATGAGGTTGTGGGCCCGATGTAGATTTTTGGAGTCGGCGGTGACTTTAGTGAGTCACAAGGAGGTTCGTCTAGAATGATTTGTGCCTCGGTTTACAAGTGCACAAAAGTTGGGTTGAGTTGGGAGATCAATCATTATTGAAGTTTTGGATTCTAAGTTGAGTTTCTTACTTGCTTAGGTTTTGTTGGAGCCGGAGTTGCTCATTGAGGATTGTGAGTATTGTTTTGTTGAGTTGAGAAAGAACGTAGCTTGGATGAGAGAGTAAAACCATCCTAATCGTGAGTAAAATTATGAATTATTATGTTTATTATAATGTGACCTTGGATAATGTTAATGGCTATAATTAACATGCTATGTTTGTGATTTTATAAAATGTTTTAATTGATTTAAAGCACATGAACTTATTCGTCAACGGTTCATGAGGTAAGTGAAACCTACTTTATTTTAAATTGATTTTTTTTATTGGAGATTTTGGTGTTGAACCACATAACATATGTTGTGGATGTATGGTGGAAATTCATTCACGAATATCCATATAAATATATATAATAAATATACATTGATGTAATTGATGTATTTGGCGATAAAACAATGCTTAGATGTGAAATGAAATTTTATATTATTTTGGTGTTGGTGTTTTGGTGTTGATGGATTTAGAGGAGAATACCTTGAATCCCTTCTAAGTTTGTCAAGTGGGCATTCTCGTGGCAAATAATGAGGGATAAATTATCCTATGGAGCAATACCCAAGAACAGTTAGGGCTCTAGTCTGGCGTCATCTAGTACTCATGATTGGTGTGTAATCATGAGTGAACACTACTTTGGTGGTTTGTAGTGTTATAGATTAGAGGTTCATAGTATTATCTCTTCTTTTTGTCAAATATTTGACATGTGAAAACTGCTTTTGAAATAAAAGAGTTTTGGTGTGGTTATAGGTGGTGATCGAAACAATTCTTTAAATAAAATAAAAGAATTGTGGTTGTGAAGATATTGATGATTATGATTACCTTAGTTATACAAGGATTGTGGCATGCTAACATGGTTTACTCATACAAGCTTTAGAAAGCTTACCGGATTGTTATGTGGTGAACTCGATACACTATTCCATGGGGTAGGGGCAAATCTTGCAGGTGGTAGAGACTGTGAGCAGGAGAATTAAGGTAAGGAGCAGGAGGCTCGTTGGTGAGGGTGCAAAGTGTGGTGTGAGAGTGTTTGTGAGTGTTAGACTTCCGCTGTGTAAAATGAGCTCTGAGGAGCAGATTATGCAATATGATGATTGTTCATTTTATTATGTAAGTTTGTAATGTAATATTTGACTCAGAAGAGTTGAGTCAATATTGACAATGTGGTTCGGAACAGTGGTGTCATATTAAGAAAAAAAATCCCGGATTGTTAGTTGTTTTGTGTAAACTCAATGATTAGTTGTTGAAAATTCAGAGTGTGACATTAAAACACACATAGTTTATTAACGGAGCATAAAAGAATAAAACAACAACCTATTAAATAAGTAAGGGTTTGTATCTCAAGTGGTTAAGAGCAGAACAACCTCCAACAAAAAAAAAGAGCAGTACTCTATCCATGCACCCAAGATACCGTGTTCGAGTCCCCCTCCTCCCAATATCGCTCGTGTCCAAAAAAAAAAAAATAGAACACCATCTCTCATACAATAACATACATTCGTAGACCATATAATCAATTTGGAGGCACTTGACATGATCATACAATCATGGTTCGTTTGATACCGATTTCAATTTTTATTTTTATTTTCACTTTTTGTTTCTCCTCCCTCCCATCTTCCCTCAACTTTGGAGGTTCTAATTTTCTTTTTCTTCTTTTTGCCTTCTATATTTGGATTTTTCTCACTTTTCTCACTTTGGATCTTTTGCCCTAATTTTAATCTTACTATGTAAATCCTTTCAAATTCTCCCCATGCTTTTGTGGATGTTTACTACGGAATATTTGCAAAGAGTTATTTTCTTTTTTGGGATGATTATATGTTTTTTTTTCTTTGAGTTTATTGCTACTTGGTGCCTAACATTTTTTCCACATATGAGTTGATTATTTTAATTTTAGTGCATGTGATTTAGAAAAACGAATATTGGCATGTTTGACTTCAAGGTTGTATTAGTTATCCAAACAACTCAGTGTTTGCTTTTTGATGGATTAATTAGTAAACCCGTGTGGTGTAACTCAGTGGGTACACCTTTTCACCTTTACCTATGCAAGGGCGGAACCATGAATTTATCAGCTGGTGGGCTAGCTAAAGTTATTAGCTTAAAATCCAATCATCATTTTTTTTTTACTTACAATTTATGTAGGCTTTATATAAATAAAAGTATACATTAGTATAAACCACACTAGTTATAAACACAAGAAAAAAATATGGAATTAGAGCCATATTATTCAAGAAAAGAAGAATTTCATTTTGAAAAAAAAGGTTATATTTTGGAGACAAATCAATGAAAAAAAAAATTGGAGAGTTAGAGCTAAGGACTTTACCCTTATTGTGGGTTATTGGTGTTGGGACAGTTTTTGATACCATATACAAACGTGAAAAACCTCTGACTATGCATATTGTTGTTGCCAATGTATGAAATTGTGTATTTTTATTTATTTTTAGGTTAAGATACTGGCTTATATAAATTTTATTTTTTTTTAACCAAAAAAATCACTGGGCTACAACCCACCGGAGCCCACATAGTGGTTCTGCCCACGTGAGCAAAGGTTTGAAATTGTGCTTCATCTCCCTTTGACTTCAAGGTTATGTCAGTTAAAAAAGCTTTTACGCTCAAAGGTTTTGGATTGACAAAATTGCTCCTTACATCGTTAAAGAAATTGACAAGAATACTAACATGTCCTTGAATTGCTACAAATACGAAACTACAATGGCAAAATTGACGGAATTGAAACTACATGGTCAAAAGTGGTTGAAGTGTCAAACTACAGGGACCAAAAGTGACTTTTGGCCTATCAGTTATCCATACAATCCAGGGATTACTTCTTGATGGATTAATTTTATTAATTTGGTTTTGGCTTATTTTTCAGACTTTAGAGACTTCAGTATCTTGCTTCATTTAAATCATGCATGACTTAGAACTAAAAAAACAAAACACGTATGAATTTGAGTATTTGTTGTTAAGATTGTTGGGTTGCTTTCGCGAGTGCAAGAGACCTTTCCATGTGCCCTACCTGCAACTTTAAAAACTTTCTTTTTTATTTTATAATTTTTAACCATCGTAATTTTCTTTTACTTTTATTTTGGATTGTAGCCGGAGAGATTTCAATATTCGGCATATCTTTCATGAAGTAAATATGGTGATAGACTCCTTAGCAAATCATGGACATATTCTAGATAATCCTTCGATTTGGTTTTCTAATTTACAATTACCTTTTTCTATCTCTTTCAAAGTCTTCTGTGATTGTCAGAATCTTGGGTTCCTTAGAGAGGAATTGTGTTGTAAGTTGTTTTTGTCTTCCAAAAAGAGTCTTCAATATCGAAAAAATTGTAAAAGAAAATTACAATGGCAAAAAAGAAACTATAAAAGAAAATTCGAATTGTAACAGAACTATGAAATAAAAATAAAAATTCAAAAAATGTTATATAATCACAAAATAAACAAAATAAACAAATTTGTCAAGGAGAGCAAAGAAAAAGCACACATAGAAATATAAAAAAAAATAACCAGAAAAAGAAATATAACAAAATAAAGACAATTTTCTTTACCTCTAGTGAAGATGAAGAGGGAACTGAACATCAATGGAAATCAAATTAAACCCTAGAAATTAAAGCAAAAGGGGAAGAATACAAAATGAAAAACTATAAGAAACAAACCCTAGACTAAATTACATGGCTCATGCGATTCCGTGTAAATGGAAGAATTAAACCAAACAAGAAGAACAATGACAGTTGGCCCAAAAAAGAAACCCCAAGAACAATGACGAAAGAAAGAGTAACAAGAAATGAAAGATGCTGAGCACGTGGAAGAAGAAAGTAGAGAAGAAGGAAAGGAAGTGCACACATAAGAAGAGGACATCTTGTTAAAATTGTCAAAATAAATAAGGGCATGTTGGATACTTTGTAAAAATTCATTGATGCTCACAGGTTCCAAACTGATTCTCAGGAAAGCAGAAATAAAAAGCACATTCGCCCCCTGCTTCACCAAACTGCTATTGCTGGCAGGAATTTTCACCAAACTAATCAAATACCAAACAGGCACGAACCCTAGTCATCTTACTAAAGATTAGAGAAAGAAAAGCTTGTTCATTACTTACTTACAGATACTAACACCAGCCAATTGGAAAAGCTGGGGTAAACTAAAAAGAACGCTAATGCATTATACAAAAGCATCTCCGACAGTCTCGATAAAAAAATTATATACATAAAAATTATACAACTCAACATTGCTATTTTCCCCTGGCACAGAAAAGCTTTAGTAGAGATCAAATATTTGAAAGGGGGCATCTGTTGCAATGGGCACTAGTTGAGTATTGTAGGTTACTACTTCCCAAAGCTCATGATCCTTTTTAAGTTTTCTGAAAATTCCAACCTCTCCATCTTACATTGCTTAGCCATCCAAATTGAATCAAGGGTTGTCCTGCTTGCAGTTTCAAAAGGTGAGTTCTGTAAGGGATAAGTAAATTCCTGAGACCTGCCATTCATGTTGGCACGACAATCAGAATAAATACCAGGTAACAATTTTCATCAACACTAAAAAGAACAAGACCTCCACCAACCAACTCGAGAAGTAAAACACTACAAAAGTTTAACCAGTTGCAGTTTCCATATAAAATTTAATTTATGAGAAATATATACCATGCAAAATATGAAAATTTTAAGTGCTAATGCTATTCACACCTGTGATGCACATTGTCTTATAAAGGTGAGCAACACGAGCGTCCCCTTTGGTAGCCATATTTGGCCTCTCAAGGCACTCCAGAAAAGCTAAATCAGCCTTCATTAAATCAGCCTGATCATGACTGTCATAACCAATGTCATGACAGTAGCAACAAAAGTCCAACCAATCAATCGGCCGCTTGTCCCAAAGAGGAGATCCTCCATCCTTCCCACTTGACCAATTAGGCCCACAATAATGTCCATATCTTGGGAATAGCTGAGAAAGAAAACCTCTTACGCCAGTATGCCATGGGACCCTAGAAACATATGGCCTAAAGCGCAAAAAGTTATTGAAATCACCATTCTTGAACACCCCACGAGGTTGTGCACGCCTTCTCAAACCGCGGTTAATAGTGGATGGAGTTCGAATCTTATCTTTCGAATTTGCTGACACCCAAGGAACAAAGGAAAGACGGGGCCAACCCAACAACTTGACATCAAACCTACCCTTCTGCTGCGGTTGTTCAAGAAGGGAAGTTGTTGATGGAGCTGGTTCCAAATCATTGTTTGATTGGGCCCTAAACCAAGGGATATTACCAAGAAACCCAAAGTTCATTTTGGTCACCTTTGCAGCATATGTTCAATTGGAGCTGTCAATCAATTTGCAGAGCACTGTAACAATAAACCCATACATCTGGGTTGTCTCTGCACAAACACAATTCAAGCATACTGAACCATTTCAGGACTTTTTGCCTAAACAGAAATGGAATGACTATAACCCAAACTCATAATCAACCTATAAAACATCATCTACAATAAGAAGTAGAATATGTAGGGGCAAAAGTCTATCAATGAAGCAGAAAACAATCAACACAAGAATAAATTGCTTCAATAGAAAGTGAGGGAAAATATAAACAGAACGGCAAGAATTTCGAGCCATTTCGAGCCTGTATAGGGAAAATGAAAAAAAACAAATCATTAAACTAGGCCAGTTGAGTAGGATAAGTCACAACAAGCCATAATGGAATCGTCATGCCTTAAAATCCCAAAAGAGAAGATGAACTAAGTAGAAAACTTTGATGTTTACACCCATGAATAAAGCCATAAATAAAAAATTCAATCAATCAAGGAGACAATAGTGGAAAGAGTCCTCAGATGGCAGTAAATTTTACATCATTGTACAACTTGCAAGGATACACGATCTAGAACAAAACAAAATTTAAAAGCATAGTGATCACGTACACAAAGAATAAATCTCTACTGTAAAACCAAATATCTTACAAACCCAACAATACCATTAACAGGTTCTAAAACTCCTCTGTAACAATTCTAATCCATTCAACCAAAATGATGACTATTAAAGAGCTCAACCACATTGTCACCATGTTCCTTCTAACCATGGGAAAAGATTTCTGAGTCATAAAACTGTTGCTTCTTCTCATAGCATTAGCACAGGTCACAAAACCGTTCCGCATATGTATTACTCGTACAAATGGATGAAAAGATTAAGCATTCCAACTCTATTCTTAAACTTGAAGCTTAGGAATTAGGATATGAAACAATAATTGCATACAACCACCTAATATTCATCAACAATTCAGAAATAAAAATCCAAATTCCATAATGCTTTAAACATGCAGGATATTACATACATAAAGATAAAAACCCATGTTTGATTTCTGGAAAATTTTGGGAGAAAAAATAAAAACAAAACAAAACAAGAAAAAACCTAGAAAACAACGGCTTCCAAACCAATAGCTGCGTATCACACCATTCCAATTTCTATTTCTATTTCCTCTTCCTTTCCTGAATATAGAACAAAAAAAGAATGGAGAAAGAAAAATTGCCAGATATAATAAAAGAAGAGAACAATCAAATTTTTTTTTTTTTATAAAAAAAACAATGAAAGAAGTACGAATAACAACAGATCCGCAAAATCAAAATAGCATACCTAACTTAGATCAAAAAGCTCTACAATTTCCCCGCAATAAACAAGAAAAAAATTATTAAACTAAATAAAATCAAGGAAAGATAAAAGAAGGGGAAAAAAAGGCACCTATGTAAATCGGGTCAACGCAGAAATTTGTCGGATTAGAACATCGGATTGCGAATTTGAAATCTTCGTGTCTAGGGTATGGCTAGAGAGAGAGAGAAGAGGAAAGAGAAAAAGAGAGACAGAGAGACAACGGTGTGGTTTGGTTTCTTCTGGTTTTGTGGTTTTTGGGTCCAAAGTGGATAAAGGGTTTTTTTTTTTTTTTTTTGGGAGACAATGTTAGTATGAAATTTTGTATTGGCATTTCCTAGACTTTAGTATAGGTTGAAAGTTAGTTTGTAAAGAATTGTCACTGGACGTTTTGGCTCAACTCTTTCAATCCCATACTTCCGAGGCATGACTTGACCATATGAGAAACTTGACAACAGGTAAATCACGACATAATCATACATTCATTCTAGGACTCCTAGTTGGAATTATCTTCACAAGTATTTTTATGTTAATCCTATTTGTTATGGGATTAGGCTTTATCGTGTGATATTGTTTCCTACTTTATTTCCTATTTGATTTTATTTTCTACTTAATTGATTCCAAACTGATATGCATGCTTCAATGATATTATTGGTCTCCTATTTGTCGTGTTTAACAAGTGTTCATATTGCATGAGGTTTGGTTGTAATAGTTGAGTAGGTTTGAAAGTTTGTGTGGAATAGAAGTTGTCTTCACGCAGGTTTCTCTAATTGAAGAGAAAACCTGCCTTGCATAAAACGTTCTTTCCTCCTTTCATTCCGTGGGCTTTTGACGTTTCAATTTTAGAGTATATTGAATCTTTCTTGTGCAAAAGCTGCTGTGCTTATTTTCTTCAGTAAATCATCAAGTACTCCTTTGTTGCTTGGTGATTTATTGAATTCTTTCATCATTCATAATTGCATACATATGCATGTCAGTGACTCGTATGGTTGAGGGCACCAAAATCATTGTGACGTTTATCCTCCGGTGAGTTTGAAGCAATCGTGACCAGCATTGCGTTCAACGTAAGGAGCTTTGAAGATCATCCCGTGACAGAAGTTGAATTACACAGAAGTCGGTAAACTTTATCTAGATTGAGTCTAGGATAAATGTGTGAGTACCTCTTGTAATTTCAATTCTATAGTGGATTTGTTCTGGACTAAGGAGTCCCGTGGATTTTCCCCAAAGGTGGGGTTTTACCACGTAAAATAAACATCTGCATATTCTTTTACCAATTTCTTATGTGTTTCTGTTTTTTTCTTTTTGTCTTTTTCCGTTTGCTTTTTCTGTTCATTTTTTGCATTTTCTATTTATTATTACCAGCTTTAGTTTCAGGCGGCAAGCAAAGAGACGCCGTCATTTTGGACCTGATAATGATATATATCCATTGGCCGTCCGTTATTTCTTTTTCTTTTTCTGGTTTGCTGACTCAGGAAATTACTTGACTAACTGTTCCTAGTTTTTTATTTTTATTTTTTTTAATATATTTCTGAGTGATATAAAAGGAGAGAAATTATTTTATGGTACCATAGTACAACCTATGTTGCACGGACACGGGTACGGGGACACAGGAACGTGATACGGCGACACAAAAAATCTCAAAAAAATAGAACACGGACACGGCTAGGACACGGTAATTAAAATAATAATTAATTAATTCTCAATTTTTCAATGTCACATAATTCCATAAAACAAAATAAATAACTCATGTTCATCATCCTTGCTATTACACTATCCAATTGCTCCCTTGCATTGTTTTGGAAGGATTTTTCAAGAGGTCCACTAACTCCTCTCCTTTTCTTTGGTTCCAAAACTTCTTTATTCATGCCAAAATCCAAATCAAAAGAACTAGCACTCGAAGAACCTTTTTTGCTTGATGTGGGCAAAGAAACGGTTTTTCTAGCTTGGGCATTTTTTATTTTCAACTCTACATCACTAACTCTTCTACTGCTGTGAAGAGAGAGATAAGAAAAGAAAATAGAGATAGAAAACATAAATAAAAGAATTTGAAAACAAAGGGAAAAAAAATTGAAAAGATACTTACCTTTGCAAAAGATGGAGAAGAGGAGAAGAGCTTCGCGGAGGAACTGAAGTGGCTGCTGAAAATGTGAGATTCATTTACGTTTAAAAAAGTCTTTTTCCACTTTTAACCCATCTTTTTTAAAATATTTCAAATCAGTCCACCAAAGTTTCAAAAATCACGTTTAGAACCCAACTTTTATTTTCAAAATTTCAATATGGTCCCTGCCGTGTCTTGACCTTGTCGGCCGCGTGTCTTGACCATGTCCCAGCCGTTGACTGTGTCGGCAGCGTGTCGGAGCCGTGTCGGCGTGTCCGACACTCCGACACTCCAACACTCCAATAGTTTGGAGTGTCAGTGCAACATAGAGTACCACATGTAGGGGTAGGCATCAATTCGGCTGAATTGATGAAACTGACTGAATTAAATCGTAATTACCAATTTGATTTGGTTTTAATAAAGAAAACGGCTTAAAAACCAAATTGGATCGGCTTAAACCAAATCAAACCGTTTATGTGTATATTTATTATCTATATTATATTTTACATGTGTAATACTCTAATTAGGTAATAACTATATATGAATATTGTTGAGGCCCAAAAAAGTCACGAGAAACCCAAAGACATTTAAAGCCCAATATAACATATAATGCTGGTCATGCATTAATCCAAGATATATTTTGGGAATTAATTCATTACATAAAGGCTTAAATGCAAAAATGATCCCTGTGTTTTACTACGTTGGCTAATTTAATCCCTGTGTTTTCAATTTAGCCAATTTGGTCCCTGTGTTTAGGACCGTTAGCCAATGTTGTCCATTCCGTTAAATTTATTGTTAAATACACATAATAAACATTTTTGTGTCTTTTAAAAACCTATAAACTTTTTAAAATTAATATAAAAATATTAAAAATTCATTAAAAGTAAATCATAACACGAGAAAAGAAGAAACTTGAAGAAAAGAAATGTTGTCGGGGAGGGGATGATTTGCCCAGCGAATGGAGAGGTGGGAAGGAGAGTGATGAGCAGAGGGGCAAGACCAAGAGGGAGAGAAACAAACGAAACCAGAAACTAATACAAGGAAAACCCCACAAGGCATTACCTACTGAAACATTCGAAAACGTGAAGGTAAGGATTGTTCTTGAGAGAGATAGTGAGGTGGATCGGAGTTGGGGTGGTGGGTTGTTGTTGGGAGAAAGAGAGAAGAGAGAAGGGTGGTGAATTGTGGCTGGGATTGGAGATGGTGGGTGGGATTGAAGGTGGTGGTGGCGGTTGGGATTAGAGTTGGCGTCTTTCTCTTTTTGATTTTTTTGTTTTAGTTTTTTTAGTTTTGCTCTTATTCATTTAACTTTAAATTGTATTTAAATAGTTATTTTTTAATTAATATTTAAATAGTTTTTAATTTTTTTAACAAAAATTTAACGGAATGGATAACATTGGCTAACGGTTCTAAACACAGGGACCGAATTGGCCAAATTGAAAACACAGGGACTAAATTGGCCAATGTAATAAAACACAAGGACAATTTTTGCATTTAAGCCTTAAATAAATGATAGTGTCCATGTCATGCAAAGCCAATAATACATTTTTCATATGTCAATCACCTATCAAGCTCACATGAACCCAAGTCATGTGGTTTATAGGGCTTGCATGGGGGATTTTGGTGTGGAAGGTGTTAAGGCCCAAAAAATCCAAGGTTTGGCCCAAAAATATTTCTAGCCCAGTATGATACCTTACTAAGAAGAAACCCGATTTAGGCACGCAAAAGTTCGTCATCCACGCTCGCACGAGTCACGATCCATATGCCACACCAAATAAATATGTAATCCGCCACGCTCGAGCCTATAAAATGCACTGCCTCTACAAGCCCATGCTAATTATCCTGTCAAGCATTATATCCCTTTTAAAGGGGACAAAATTCAAGCACGCCAAGCAACATGCAATGCCAAGCGAAAATCATTATTATTACACTTAGCAACGTTACAAACTTAAGTGGGCCCAAGCCACGCAAATGTCTGGGGCTTGCTTAGCGTGTTGTGGTATGGATGGTTACGAGCATTCAAAAGGCCCATTGATGAGCCAAGAAATGGAAATTTTGGGCTACTTGGGAGCACTAAAACTCAAGCCCATTTCTTAAGCCCGAACATATGGGTAAGCAAAAGAGAGAAAAAGCCCAACCCAATACCTTATAAAATATCTAGCATTGTCAAAAGCCTAAGAACCAAGTCAAATAGCAAGCCACTGCAAAAACCAATGAAGATTCATAGGAATACCCATTAGACTAACGCCTTTACCCCTGTTTCTTTCTTATGCAAGCTTTAATAAGAAAACTAGTGTAAAAAGAGGGTGGCGCCTCACCTACATAAAGAAATCCAGCTGCATGAAGCCTTGGAACTCCAAAGAACCTATGACCCATGTGCTCTGGTTGAAGAAATTTCACCAAAAGGGAGTGAATGGAAAGAAGCAAAGGAAAAGTGGGAATGGGGGATCGATAGAATTAGGGTTCTAAGCGCCTATAAAAGGGAGCTTTCTCTACGCAGCAAAACAACCACATTCAGAGAGCAAGCTTCATCTCTCATCCCTGAAACCTCTACAATTTCGAGCCCCATTCCTTTATCTCTTCCCATTTTCTCTTCTGGTAAATCATCTAGAGTGCGACCAAGCTTTGTCAAGCGGCCGGGAATTTACTCAAGACACTCCATTCTCTATTTCCATCTCTACCTCTCTTCCTTAGTCAAAAATCTCTTCAGATCTCACTCCCCCTTGCCCTGAATATTTGTTTCCATAAGAAATTCAAGCTTTTGTCTCTCTCTCAGATTGCTAAACTTGTGAAGGCTTAGCTCCCATGCCACAATCTCCTCAAGCCAAGCCAATTCATTGCTAATCTGTCACGTTATTTGGTTGATTGGTGAAAGAACCCAAGGTGTTTTTTATTTATTTAGATCCACTTTATCTCATTGGATATGTGGAAAAGAGAAACACGGAAAAAAAGGTTTTTAAAAAAAAGTGCAAAGAGGCGATTCATGACTCCAGCATTAAAAAAAAAAAACAACACATTAATCCCGGAGCTGTAGATGATTGAGACAACTCTAAGATCTTGTTTGTAGTTTCCCTAGACTGATACGGACTCGCTTCGCTCGGATAGCCAGCCCACCCGACTTGTTGTCTACCTTTCTTTCCTTCTTTTGAAGTACCGTTTGGCTCCTTTCAAGGGGAGCCTCACTTCCCATTCTTTCAAAACAATTTAATAGAAATTTTGACGGAATCTAATAACAGAGATCAAATTGATGTGTGAAGTGTAACATAAAGGACCAATAATGTCACAAAAATACATGGGTTGGGTTGGGATGGGAAAGTTGACTATCCTTATGCAAGAATCATTTTTGTATTTACTGTTTGTTTCGTATCGAATATGTGTCAGATGGTCTTGGTTGATTGAAATACTAGATGATTCATCACCAAAAGAAATACTAAAAGATCCATCAATAAAAAATATATATATATACTAGACAAATCCTTTTGATGGAACTTGAGGTTCCAGCCTCAAAATTAATGGGTGGTGTGATCCAACTCCTTGTAAGTAACTTTTCAAGACAATTCTTCACATCCTCGCACCTTTGTAGCTTGAGACAGCCTAGAACTGACAAAGATTCCAAACGATCCTGACCATGCCTGATATGCAATGCAATTATGCATATTATTCTTCAATATTTGTAATTTCAGATTGTCAATGCAAACCAATTTTCTAATATCGCACCTTAAAATACAGAGAGGTTATTTATTTAATTGACATAAATTGTTGGTTGATTCTTCAACAGCCCAAGTTTTTGAGGTTCAATGTCGTCTAATATAATACCAAAGCACTGATTGTAGGAGGTTTTGAATGAGTTCGAAACCTCCGGTCCTCATTTTCTCTTTATATTTCTCTTTGTACAACCTTTACACGTGCAGGATTTTGGGCCGGACAGTGTTAAGTTGACATATATTGTTGTCTCATTCTCGAACAACTTAAGTTTTGGTATAGAGTTCAAGTGCCTGGTGCATACCTTTCCTTTATCATGTGAAAATCTTTATTTCCGTCAGTAGATGAGGCACTAATAACGGCAGTATAAAATTCATGACGGGCAATAGTTCCTTTCTGGCAAACCATCTCTCAGTTAAAAAACACTTCGACAATAGGAACATCCTTAAAAATTTATACTAGACAAAGCATTCTTCTTGTTTTATTTTCATCTGAAGGTGACATATTAAAACATTATATCTTCTTGTTGTTGATGCCGTTCATGACACAGCAAAACAAAAACAAGTAGTCAATTCTAAGTGACATACACGATACCATTCGCATATACGGTTTTAACTTTTTCAATAGAATACTTTATTTTGATTGGTAAGATCTTAACGACGATTATAATATCGTATGTGCTGTATGCTAATTTGTCATTGCAAATGAGTTGTGCCTTGTATGGAGGGGTGTTATCAACTCCAATTTTAATAATGGCCAAAAGAGGGGCAGGGTGTTGAGACTATCCCACGTCGAATGATGGAAGCTTAACACATATGATTCATTCTTTTAAGTGATATGGGAGCTTGTGGGGCCGTTAGGTCTAATGCATGGACCACATAATTGTGATATCATGCTAGAATGCGAGCATTCAACCTAAAATCAATTACAACGAACGAGAGAGGCACAAAAATCTTTTTGGTTACATTGGAGTTTGAACGGGTTCGAATTGGGGTGCCCTTGGGGGATGTGGTGGGAACCCATTGTCAGGCACAAAAATCTTTTAAGCACTCCCAACAGGGGAACCCCTCCAACCCTAACTTTCCATGATTTTGAGAGTATTCCCAAAATCTTTTGATCACTCTAGACAGGGGAGCCTCTCCAACTCTAACTTTTCATGATTCTGTATTTCTGACAGTAGTCTAAAAACAAAAAGCAAGTGCAAATAAAACTTTGAATAATTTTAAACTGCCATTTGTAATGACATATCCAATCTTTCCAGCAATGAGAAATGAGAAATAGAAACTATAGAACAGAAGTATGTGCACGAAAATAACTATGCCTGAGGAGGGTCTGGACTAACTATACGCTTAGATATATTAAGTAGACAAGGTGCATGCCTATTCTTGTGCATAATTCAATAAAATTTTGACCCTCGGCATAATTGAGAGAATCCATATTATAAAATTATTCCACCTTTGCCGTTATGTTGATAGAGTGTATAATATATTGAACTTAAGCATATATATGGTTATATTTTGATTAAGCTTTTTCAGTGTCAGAATGTAATTTTGTCATTCTGCAAATATCACTAGGATAGTATGGTTGGGAAATTCCTATATATATCACCCACAAATCAAGCATATCCCACACAAGAACACAAGTAGTAGTAAAAGAGAGAGAGAGAGAGAAGATGAAGAGCTCAGCAATTTTCTCAAGAGGATCCATTGCCCTAATTGTCATTCTCCTTTCAACAATATGCTTGGTGACTGAAGCTCAGCAATGTCGTCCAAGTGGTAAGATTAGAGGAAGGAAGGCCCCTGCTGGACAATGCAACAAGGAGAATGACTCTGACTGCTGCGTTGCTGGCAAAATGTACCCAACCTACACATGTTCACCGCCATTGTCCGGGAGCACCAAGGCCTACCTAACTCTCAATAGCTTTGAGAAAAATGGAGATGGCGGCGGTCCATCAGCATGTGACAACCAATACCACAATGACAACACACCGATTGTGGCATTGTCCACTGGATGGTACAACAATGGAAGAAGGTGCCATAACCACATCAGAATTAATGGTAACGGGCGCAGTGTGGTAGCCATGGTGGTAGATGAGTGTGACTCTACCGAGGGATGTGATGCAGACCATGACTACCAACCTCCTTGTCCTAACAACATTGTTGATGCTTCAAAGGCTGTCTGGAAAGCCTTGGGTGTGCCTGAGGACAATTGGGGTGGCTTAGATATCACATGGTCTGATGTTTAGCTACCTTAGTGTCTGTCGGTCTAGCTTGTTGCTTTATGTGTATTGCATGAACTGTGTGGAATTTTCTCTGAAATATGTCATGTATATTATAGAAGTCAATATAGAGCATTGACTTTTTCTATCTTATATTGTGGTTAATGTGAAATATAAAACAATATCAAACATGGACTCTTTGTTTAAATTAATCATCTGGTTCTCATCTCATACCTCCTAATGTATCCATCTCTATGATTTGGAGATGAACTGCTATAATCGCATTTTTCTTCTTTTTTTATTTTTCAATATATTAAATTCATTGATTTTTTTATTAATGGACAAGACTTGTGGAAATTTCGGGCTTATGGGCCAGGCTTAGGGTCTCTGGCGTAATTTTTGTGAATAGAACTTTCATGGTCGGGCGGGCCCTATCTTAATGCATTCACACTGTTGGTCTGGTAAGTGTACTTTGAATTGAATTTTTTTTCATTCACACTGAATGAATGAGATTGATGTATATATTTATGGCTTTTGTTTGGTTGATTAAAATAACACTATAGCTGGAATTAATACATAATGGGAGAAGTCCGAATCAATTGTTCTTAAAAGTAATTAAAAATAATACAAAATCATATTTATTCCTACTAAGAAGCACTCCAAATTAACTCATAATCTTCTGTAGATATTTTTGCTAGACACAGTAACAAATCATTACTATGGTTAAAAATAAAATTAAAAAAGTTCAAGTTTGACAACAAAAATATGGGATGGAAGAAAAGAAAAGAGAAAATTAATTGGCTTTCAGTAGTAAATGATATGATTTAAAATACTCTACAGAAAAGAACATTCATAGCAAACAATTGTTTCAAGTTCTTACAAATCATTTACCACTACATAATTGATTCACTACTACAAAAATGGAAAAAGACGACCAGAAAAAGACGACGGCATAACATAAAACCGTCGTTGTATTTAAATCGACGACGGTATAAAAAAAAAACCGTCGTGGATAAGTGATTTACTGTTCAATATTTTTAAAAGACGACGCATACAAATAAAAAACCGTCGTTTTTAAAAAAGGATTTCTTCAGAGTTAAAATCTGACCAAAAAACAATGACAGCAGGTATGAATACACTAACGTAGAAAATAAAGACGACAGTTCACCAAAAAACCTGCCGTGTTAACTCCTAACTAAACACGACCAACTGTTCTGAATCCACGTCGTATAATATAGTGGAATCAACGTCTGTATACTACGACGGTGCATTCTCTGTAAACCGCCGACTTATTATTTTGGAGTATACTACGACGGTACCTACAACACTACTGTCGTTTTTATTTACCACGTCCTAAGTTCAAATTACCGTCGTATTTTTTCAATTTATACGTCTGCCCTCTCTGTAAACCGCCGTCTTATGTTTATAGCTTTTTAAAATTAATTAATTTTTCTTTTATTTTGGTAATATCTTTCTTAACACAAAACAAAATTTAATTCTCAATCCTCAACAACATTTTCATCTTAAAAGGCAAATCTCTTCGTGTTAAATATTTACACAATATATGAACACAAATTTGGCAAATACATCGTGGCAAATATATGTTCAACTGTTTCTTCCTCTCATATGCAAGCTGGGCCCTCTCCTTCCTCTTGTTCTCAAGCTCCTGCACAGCCTCGATTCTTGAAAATCAAAATCAAAATCAACAAAGTGTGAACCCTCACTCCTCGATTCCTGGTTACATTGTAGTCCCCTTTTCCACAGTGATCAACTTCAAAACTCCTGTGTAGCAAGGTGGAACCAGCCTTAGAACCTGTTGTGGGTTGTGCCTTTGGGGTGAAGCTGGGAGTGGGCTTGAGGTTCAGAATGAATAGACACCACCTACTCATTCTGAACCTCAAGCCCACTCCCAGCTACAGCCACCACCTGAGTCCGTCTCTGCGAGCATCAGGAACACCCATGCGGGTTCTCAAGCTGGTTTCACCCTTGCTACACAGGAGGATGTAGCAAACCCATGCTTGGTCTTGTGAGGAATCATTCTGCAACCCTAATTGAAAACTGAGAGTTAAAAAACGCGTGAAAAAATCATATTTAAACAAATTATCGAAGTACAACGTCGGTTCTAATTTACATAGCGACGTCATATTTTAATAATCAACGTCAGTTTAGATAAACAAGCGCCGTTATAACTACATCGGAAATCCAAAAGTCATTTGACGCGTATTAAAAATAGAACGACGTCGTTTTCAGAAGCCCCAAGTAACCACGTCGGTTTCGTAAAATACACGGTCGTTCTATTTCTAAGTACAACGTCCGTTAAAATAAAAAAAGCGCCGTCATAATTGCATCGGAAATCCAAAAGTCATTTGGCGCGTATTAAAAAGAGAACGACGTCGTTTTCAGAACACCAAAGTCACCACGTCGGTTTATTAAAATACACAGTCGTTCAATTTATAAGTACAACGTCTGTTCATAGGAACAAAGCGCCGTCATAACCCCATCGGAATTCCAAAAGTCTTTAATTTTTGGAAAATTAATTTATTGTGTAATAAAAACGACGTGGAATTAATTTTTCACGTCGGTATGAGTAATTAAAACGACGTGGTATTATTGAATATAAGGTCGTTGGGTAAATTGGAAAATGACGATTCATCTTTTTTGAAAAAACATTCGTCATGTAATTCGTTTTAAAAACGTCGTTTCATTAAAACATACCGTCGTGTAAAGTAATATTATAGGGCAGTGTTAACAATAGCGCCGTATAATGTGTCATACTAGGGCGCATACTATTAATAGCGTCGTCTTTATGAAACGGTTTTTTATTATTTTAAACTTTTCGCCTTCCTGACCCATACTTGCACTGTTTCCAAACCCGAGAAAAACTTTCAAGCTTCTCTCATTTTTCATTCTCCAAGAACTGTTTCAAACTTTCAAGCTTATCTCCTCTTCGTCTTCATCTCCTCTTCGTCTTCATCACTGAACTGAAACACCAAACTCAGAAGAAAGCTTTCATCGCAAGCAAAGGGTAAGCATTTCTGGAAGGATTTTTGTTCCTGTTTTGCATGCGCATATCATTTTCGTTTTTTTAAATCTTTTTACATTTTTTCTTTCCAAGTTTGATAAAATTTGCAGACAAAGACGAAAAGTTTCCAAGTTTGAACACTACTCTAGTTCTTTTACTTCAACTAAATAAGACGACGGTGGCTTGTAATTTACGTGGTTAGATTTATAGACCACGACGGTTAACCAGTCACCCTAGCGTCGTGTGAAAGTTTTCTTCGTTGTTTTTTAAAATGAGATCCTTTTTTTGTTTTTGATTTTTAAGGATATATTCATCGAATGTTTGATTTCTCTGAACAATGGTTTTTGTTTCGAAAATCTTTTTAATTATTTTTCTGCTGAAAATATTTTACGTTGTTCCTAATGTTTTTGTGGTATAGACGACGGTATATTAATATTTACGTCGTTTTATTTTAATACCACGGCGATTTTTATTATTAACGTCGTTGTAATATTTAATACTCTCTTTTTTGATTATATCATAAGACGTCGGTTGTTTATTATTGACGTCGTCGTAATATTTTATCACGTCGGTTATTAATTACCGTCGTTTAAATTTATTATTACGTCGTTTGTTTTGTTCTTACGTCGTTTGAAATATTATAATACGTCGTAGTTTATAAATAATCGTCGTGGTTTTTCTTAATTTCACTGATAAATTTTCACTTGCAGGTTTAATTTGTCTGTAACCATGGTTTCTCAATCCCAAAGTAAGGAGTCTGGCTTGAAAAAAAATGAATCCTCGAAGAGGGAGCTTAGTGTTGTAAATCCTCAAACCAAGTCCTCGAAGAAGATGAAGTTTGTTTCATCTTCTGAGACAGAACCAGGTAGCACGGCAACTATTTCTGAGGAGCCAAAGTCAGGTCGGGGTATGAGCACAATGCCCCGTGTTGTGCAGAGAAAAATTCAGAAAACCAAGCCTGTTGTTGAGTACAATGAAGAAGGGAAACCATATGGCCGTGCACATAATGAGATGCAGTCCTACATTGGTGTGTTGGCACGCTCCAGAGTCCCACTTGTGGACAAGAAATGGGTTCAAATATCCAAGGATATAAAAGAGCAGATTTGGGAAGCCGTTGACATGGCTTTTGTGGTTGGTAAAGGGGGCAAGCAAATGGTGCTATCTTCTGCCGCCAAGAAATGGAAGGATTTCAAGTCTACACTAACGAGGTTTCATATCCTTCCATTCATCAAGGAGCAGGATAGATTAAGGCAGCCCCCTGAAACATACAAATTCTTAGAGAAAGCTCAATGGGATGCCTTTGTAGCTTCAAGGTTGTCTGAAAAATTTGGGGCTGTGCATGAAGAACAATCACAGAGGAGGGAGAAACTCGAGTACAATCATCGATTGTCTCGAAAAGGATATGTTGGTTTTAAGGAGGACTTGAAGGAAATCATGCCTGAGGTAGATATTGATCGATCTACCTTATGGAAAAAAGCAAGAGAAGACAAACATGGTAACATCCCGGATCCAAAGACTGCAGAGAAAGCAAAATTAATTGTAAGCCTACTCACTCTGTTTTAAAATTTTTATTACGTCTGCTGTTATATTTTTGCGTCGTGTGAAAAGTTTTACTACGTCGAAATATTTTAAAACGCGTCGTTAAAGGTCTGAATCTGGAATCCATGCTCTGTTTTTTGGAATTATATCATAAGACGTCGGTGGTTTATTATTGACGTCGTTTAATAAATTAATAACGTCGGTATTTAGTTAGCGTCGTCTGAAATACTATATTACGTCGATTGTTATGTTATTGAGTCGTGCGAAATATTATATTACGTCGATTTTTTATAAATAACCGTCGTTTGTTTTCTTATTCTGACTTTTTATTATGTCTTTTTGTTAGGATGATTTGCAAAAGCAAGTCTCTGAAGGCACTCTTTCTCTGTCAGGAACCAATGATGTTTTGACAATGGCTTTGGGTCCCGAGCATCCAGGAAGAGTTAGAGGGGTAGGGGCTGGGGTTTCCCCTAAGCAATACTTCAATTTACCTAGACAACAGAAGGTAAAGTTTGCCGATCAATTGAAGGAAAGTGTAAGACTTGTCCTTCAAGAAGAGACTTTGAAAATGGAGGCTAGATCAAGGGAAGAGAGTTTAAAGATGGAGGCTAGGACCAAGCAATTGGTAGAAGCTGAGAGGGAAAATTTGCTGAGTCAGCTTTCCAAACTCATCCCCAATTTTGATCAAAGCATGCTGAAACTGAATACAATGTCCCAAATCCAAGGGCAAAGTCCTAAAAATCCAATGTCGGACAAAGCAAGCTGCTCAGGGGCACTTGATGTTAGAGCTCTGTTTCTCTGTTTATATTTACCGTCGTGTTAAAGTTATACCACGACGCTCTTGTATTAAACCGCCTTCTGTTAACGTTTACCACGACGGTGAATTTATTTGTTTTTAATTTTTGTACAATGTCATTTATATATTTCTTTATTTCTTAAAACAGAAATCCGGGGAAGTAGAAAAGACAGTAGAAGGAAAGATACTTGAGATAGTTGAACAGGTAAATTCTCATAACTTAGCCTTTTTAATTTTTTTTTTCAATTCTCATTACCGTCGTAATTCTTTATTTAACGTCGTTTAATGAATTTTACACGTCTGTAATTATTACATACCGTCGTCTGTTGTTGAGTACCACGACGGTTTATTTTAATTTTTTACTTTTTGTACAATGTCATATATATTTCTTTATTACTTAAAACAGAAATCTGGCGATGTAGTAAAGATAGTAGAAAATATAGAGGAAAAGAAAGATGAAATGGTAAATTCTCATGACTTTGCCTTTTTAATTTGTTTTTCAATTTTCAGACGTCTATATTTTCTTTAAACCGTCGTTTGTTTTAAATTTCCACGGCAGTTTTTATTTAATTGAATGATTAAATTGTTGTACAAGTTTACATAACGTCGTAGTATATGAAATACCACGACGTTTATTATTTACCGTCGTGTAATTAAATATAGACGTCTGTAATTATTTAATAACGTCGTTTGTTTTTCAGTACCACGACGGTTTTATTTAATTTTACTTTTTCATTTTTTTTTACTTTTTGTACAATGTCTTATATATATTTCTTTATTTCTTATAACAGAAATCTGGGGATGTAGAAAAGATTGAAGAAAAGAAAGATGAAAAGGTAAATTCTCATAACTTTGCCTTTTTCATTTGTTTTATTTTCTTTAAACCGTCGTTTGTTTAAAATTTCCACGCCATTTTTTATTTAGTTGAATGTTTAAATTGTTGTACAATCTTTCTTATATATATATATATATCTCTTTATTTATTATAACAGCAATCCAGTGTTGGAGAAGAGAAAATTGAAAAGGTAAATTCATTAATTATGAATTTTGCATTTGAATTAGACGTCGGTTTTATTTCAACGACGTAATAAGTATTCATTACGACGGTATTTTTTGTACCGTCGTGTAACTCATTTTAAGACGACGTTTATTATTTAAAACGTCGTTGTTATTTATTTACCACGTCACTTTATGTTGCTTTATTTGTTCAAACAGAGTACTGAAGTACCAGATTATTCAAAGCTGGAGTTGCCATCTTCTTTACAATCCCTTTGTAGTTATGTTGAATCGACACTAAAGCCTCAGGAGAAGGCTATGTCCTTTACTATTGAGAAGGAGGTGTTTGGCATAGATCGTAACACCTTCGTCTTGCATGAAGATATTACCCAATTTGCTGGTATGGAAGAAATTGGGGCTACTGTCGTTGCAGTATATATGAGGTTTGTCCTTATCAAATATTCATTTGACACTCTCCTTTATGTTTAAAAAAAAAACACTCATGGTTTCAATTCATATATTTAGGTGCCTATTTGATCATCTGAAAGCTGCAAATATGGTGAATATGGTTGGCTTTATCGACCCTGCTGCAGTTAGTGCCGACGCTGGTTCATTAACTGACAGATCACGTCTCGTAGCCAATCGACTTCAAAAAACAGATGGTGAACAGATTTTCCTGATGCCTTACAATCCAGGGTTAGTCTCCAAACAAAAAACAGGATTTTGTTTGTATGATGCTCTGCATATAAAACTATATTTAACCTTGATATTTATTTTGTGCAGCCGTCATTGGGTCTTGATCATTGTGAGAGCAAAGAAGGAGACCGTCTATTTTCTGGATCCACTGCCTGGAAATCGTGTTGTGGATGAGGACGGGAAAAACATAGTGAACTCTGCTCTAAAAATGTATAATACACACATAGGCAGAGTAGGCCGTAAAACACCTCTTTGGAAAACTCTGCCCGGCACTCCAAAGCAACCAAGCAGTGTAGAATGTGGGTATTATGTCATGCGCTTTATGAGAGACATCATAAAGGATACTTCCCTGGATTTTGAGAGGACGGTAAGAAGAAAATTTTCAGATTTATTTTTTATGTCGGTTTTTATATTATCAACGACGGTAAATGAATATATATCCGTCGTTGAATATATAAAAACCGACGGTAAATGAATATATATCCGTCGGTTTTTATGTCGGTTTTGTAAAAATACCGTCGTTGAATATATATCCTACGTCGGTAAATGAATAATAGCGTCGTCGGTGATATTAATCTTTGTTTATGGACTGCAGTTTGCCAAAGGAAAGAATCAAGCGCCATACCCCCAAGCTGCCATTGACGAAGTTAGGAAAGAATGGGCAGAGTTTGTGTGTGTTCATATGGAGTAGAGGAATTTTAGCATACTTAAACATTTTTATAAAATGTACAAATTTTTTTAGAATTAGACAAGTTTTTGTACAAAATTGGTTAGAATTAGCAAGTTTTTGTTGACGTCAACGTCCCTGTAAATTTGTTGAGGTTTTCATGTTGTTAAAAACCCAAGATCATGCTGAAACAAATTTGTTGAGGTTTTCATGTTGTGAAAAACCATAGTTTCTTCAAAAAGACGTTGCAGACACATAACAACGTCACATTTTTTTAAAAAGCGACGTAAAAGGTTGTACAAACGACCCTCTTGGTTCTATAGACGACGTTGTTTTCTTGATATTAGACTGCGAGAAGTAAGAGTTTTGGTCGTGGAAAATGGTTTGTACGTCGTTTTATGTGTAAAAATGGCCATGGTTTATAATTTAAACGACGTTTTGTTTTAAAATTAAGTCGTTTATAATAATTTAAAACGTCGTTAATTTATTAACGCCGACGTGGTTTGTGGGTTTTATTAATAATATTTTATTCCATTTAACTCAAATATTCATAATAAATTTAAAATAAATCCAAAAAATGCAACGTCAACTCCTATGAAGTCATTGTGATATTTTCTTCCCCCTTAAGCTTTAAAAAATTAAGTTTGAGTTATACAAATTTAAAATTACCACCAAAAAGAAAAATGTTTTCATGAGTCACAACATCACTTATACTTTAATGGTTTAGGGTTTAGGGTTTAGGGGGATAAAGGTTTATTTTTGGGGTTTAGGGTTTATGGTTAATATATATTAGGCCCTAAAACCATAAATCCTTTTCTATAATTATTTAAACATATATATATATATAATTTAGGGTTTATATTTTATGGTTTAGGGTTTAGGGTTTAGGGTTTAGGGTATGGATGCCATATTTAACGACGGTTTTTTTTGTTTTCCGTCGATGATTTACGAAGAGCGCATTTCTAAACCGTGGTTTCTTTAAAATGACGTTGTACACAAATAACAACGTCATATTTTTTAAAAACGCGACGTAAATGGTTGTTAAAACGACGCTATTAATTATAAAGACGACGTTGTTTGATTGACATTAGACGGCGAGATGTTAAGATATTAGGTCGTGGAAAATTGTTTGTACGTCGTTTTAGTTGTAAAAATGGCCATGGTTTGAACTCTAAACGACGTTTGTTGTTAAAATTAAGTCGTTTATATTAGTTAAAACGTCGTTAATTTATTAGCGACGACGTGGTTTGTGGGTTTTATTAATAATATTTTATTCTATTTAATTCGAAATATTCATAATAAATTTAAAATAAATCCAAAAAATGCAACGTCAACTCCTATGAAGTCATTGCAATATTTTCTTCCCCCTTAAGCTTTAAAAAATTAAGTTTGAGTTATACAAATTTAAAATTACCACCAAAAATTAAAATGTTATCATGAGTCACAACTCACTTATACTTTAATGGTTTAGGGTTTAGGGTTTAGGGTTTATATAAATTTAGAAAAGGGATTAGGGTTTAGGGTTTTATGGACGAGATATTTTAGGCCATAAAACCCTAATCCCTTTTGAAAAATTATTTGTAAAAACAATATATATAATTTAGGTTTTATTTATTAGGGTTTAGGGCATATTTCTTTATGTTGAACTTTTAACGACGGTAGTTTGATTTTGTGTCGTAAGTATATTTACAACGACGTTATTTTTAAAATAAGCGTCATGTTTAGGGTGAACCTTTAACGACGATTATGTTTTTTTTCCGTCGATGTTTTTTAAAAAGCGCGCTTTCCAAAAATTTCATCTCGACCTAAAATTTTCAGATTTCGCTCTAACTCTTATACAAGTTGACCATAGTCTGTGTCCTAAAACATTTCGCTCCGCTCTCTCACTTCAAAGTTAGTCTCTCCGTCGAATCCAAGTTGGCCAAGTTTACAACTCCGTCGAATCCAAGTTGGCCATAAGCTGTGAGCTCTGCCTACCTGTAAGTGCAAACCCTAATCTCATGCTTGTAAATTCATTGAATGATATTCAGTTCTGTGGTAAAGGGTTTTGTGATTTTTTAATGTTGTCGACGGTATGGGTTAATGGATTTAATGTTTAATGTTTTCATGAATCGGGTTTAGGGTTTAATCTTGTCGGATCTTTTAATACTCTCTGTTATTATGAATCGGGAATGGATTTAATGTTTTCATGCGTAGTATATGTTGGTTTCGTGCTTAGTATTAATGTATATGTTGTGTTCTTAATACCCTACATAAAAATTAATGTATATGTTGTGTTCTGAATATATTCTGGGTTCTTGAAAATAAACTGGGATTTCGAAATCCTTTTTATGCATACGACGACGGTTTTATTAACAAACCGTCGTCTATAAAAATATACCACGACGCTTGTTTTAACTACCGTCGTGGTTAAAGTTCGCTGGCGTCTGTTTCTTGCTAGCATTAGACGACGTGTTTTTAAAACCCGTCGTCTATATATGTGTAATACGTCTGTTGTTGTTTAAAAACCGTCGTCTGTATACTATATTATTTGCTATTAAAACCTTATATAATCTGCTATAGTGATAGTCATTGCTTGTCTTTTCACCTTATTATAGATAATAGGATATAGTGTCCAAGATGGATAAGTCATGGATGCACTCGGATAGAAGATCGAAGGCATATGAGTTAGGGGTGGAAGCATTTTTGCAATTTTCTGTGGAAAATCTTCTAACTACAACGCATATCCGTTGTCCATGTGTTAAATGTGCGAATTTGAAATTGTTTGGGGTTGGAATTATAAGGGATCACTTATACTTTAATGGAGTTGACCAAAGCTATAAGAATTGGACATTTCATGGAGAACCTTGGGAACCAATTGCAACTAGTAATGCTAGTAGAAATGTTGAAGAAGATGATGACCATAGTAGGTACAGTTTTGTGTCTGAAGAAATAGAGATGGATGATAAGGATTTTGGTGATTTTGGATCTGATCCTTATGAGTTTGCTAATGTGATTGGGGATGGAGATCAACCATTGTACCCTGGTTGTAGAAAGTACACCAAGTTATCGGCATTAGTGAAGTTGTATAATTTGAAGGCAAAACATGGGATGAGTGATGTATGTTTTACAGAATTATTGATACTTCAGGGCGAGTTGCTTCCAGAAGGAAATACAATACCGGCCTCTATGTATGAGGCAAAAAAGACTTTTTGTGCATTGGGGCTGAGTTATGAGAAAATCCACGCATGCCCCAATGATTGCATCTTGTATAGGAAGGAGTATGAAGATTCAACTAATTGTCCTACTTGTGGTATCTCAAGGTGGAAGGAAACCAAAGATGGATTCTTAAAAGAGGGTGTGGCAGCGAAGGTGTTGTGGTATTTTCCTCCAATTCCAAGGTTTAAAAGGATGTTTCAATCACATGAGACAGCTAAGAATTTGACTTGGCATGCTGCTAGAAAATCAATTGATGGTCAGATGTCTCATCCGGCGGATTCCCCGTCTTGGAAACTTGTTGATGATAAATGGCCCGAGTTTGGTAATGAGCCGAGAAACTTGAGATTGGCTCTTTCATCTGATGGATTCAATCCCCACAGTTCTCTAAGTAGCAGATATAGTTGCTGGCCAGTTATCTTAGTTACATATAATCTCCCACCATGGCTGTGCATGAAACGAAAGTTCATGATGTTGACTTTATTGATTTCCGGTCCTAAACAACCCGGAAATGATATAGACGTCTACTTGGAGCCTTTGATTGATGATTTAAAATCTTTGTGGGATGGGATTAGAGGAGTGTATGATGCACACATAGGAGAATATTTTACACTCAGAGCTGCATTACTGTGGACCATTAATGATTTTCCCGCCTATGGAAACTTATCTGGTTGTGTTGTTAAAGGATATAAAGCTTGTCCAATATGCGGCGATGATACACCTAGTCACAGGTTGAAAAATGGCCACAAAATTTGTTACATTGGGCATAGAAAATGGTTACCAATTAATCATCCATATAGGAGGCAACGTGCAGCTTTTAATGGGAAACCTGAATATGGCACGGCTCTGGAGCCATTAACGGGAGAAGAAGTGCTGCAAATGGTTGAAGATATTAATTACATATGGGGATCGAAAAAAGGGGGAGGTGGAGGTGAAAATGATGGTGACAGAGTTTGTTGGAAGAAGAAGTCAAAATTCTTTGATCTTGAGTATTGGAAATACCTTCCAGTGAGGCATGTCCTCGATGTTATGCACATTGAGAAGAATGTTTGTGATAGTATCATTGGTACATTGCTGGAGATCCCTGGAAAAAATAAAGATGGGATTGCTGCTCGGTTAGATTTATTGAACATGGGGGTCAAAACTGATTTGCAACCCGAGTATGGAGAAAGAAGTACTCGTTTGCCTCCAGGGCCTTGGAATTTGTCAAGAGCAGAGAAGAGAGCGGTTTGCAATTCTTTCTATGGTATGAAGGTCCCTGAAGGTTATTCTTCAAATATAAAAAATATTGTATCTTTACAAGATTCAAGACTTCTTGGCCTTAAATCACATGATTGTCATACCTTAATGCAACAATTGCTCCCTGTGGCAATTCGTTCTGTTTTGGAGAAGCCTGCAAGGTATGCAATAACTCGTTTGTGCTTCTTCTTCAATGCTATATGTGCAAAGACGGTTGATGTTTCCAAGCTAGATAAGTTGGAAGAAGATGTAGTAGTTACTTTGTGTTTGCTTGAAAAATACTTTCCACCTTCATTCTTCGATATCATGGTTCATCTAGTAGTACATCTTGTCAGAGAAGTTCGTCTATGTGGGCCAGTTTATTGTAGATGGATGTATCCGTTTGAAAGATATATGAAAGTTCTAAAGGGGTATGTTCAGAACCGTACTCATCCCGAAGGTTGCATTGCGAAGCGTTATATAGCTGAAGAAGCTGTAGAATTTTGCACTGAACATTTATCTGATATTAGTACAATTGGAGTGCCATCAAGTCAGAAGATAGGAGTTTCAAAGCCATTATCAGGTTGCACAGTGAGCTTAGTTGATCGGGACCTGTTGAACCAAGCACATCTATATGTCTTGGAGAATACGGAGGAAGTTCTACCTTATATCGAGTATGAGTTTTATTCCTTAAGTTTCCATTTTAAATTATTCCTTATGTTTATCTTATATGTTTGGGATCGTAATGCTTGAATTTTTCGTGTCATGTAGGGAACATATGATCCACATCAAGGCCGCTTATCCAAAATTTAGAAAGAGAACAAAGTGGCTGCAAGATAAGCACAATAGCACTTTTATTCAATGGCTACACTTCAAGGTATATGTTATTCAATAACATATTGGACTTTTAATTTTCTTCTTTCTATGTTAGATTGAATTAAGATATGATTAATTTGCAGGTTCAAAGTGAACTTGATGAGGGAGGCAATCATGGGATATCAAAAAATTTAAGGTGGCTAGCAGCTGGTCCAAACATGGCAGTGCCATTATATAGGAGCTATCTTATTAAAGGTGTTAAATTTAACATCAAGGCACAAGATGATGTGCGGACAGTTCAAAATAGTGGAGTTTATTTACTTGCACATACCATGCAAGTTGCTAGTGCCAAGGATAAAAACCCAATTCTCTCAAATATGGGTTTTTATGGTGTCATTCAAGAAATTTGGGACCTTGACTACCAAAAGTTTACAATCCCAGTCTTTAGGTGTGATTGGATAGATAGTACTTCCGGCCTTGTAGTCGACGAACTTGGATTTACCCTTGTAGATTTGAGTAAAATTGGACATAGGAATGACCAATTTGTTTTGGCTTCTCAAGTCAAACAAGTATTTTTTGTTGACGACCCGATGCATCATGGTTGGTCGGTAGTGTTATCAGCACCTAATAGAGAATATAATGATGATGTTATTGGTGATGATGTCTTAGGTGATGTGAGAATTGAGTGTGAGCCATTTACTAGAGGGATGCCAAATGTTGACACATTTGATGAACTAGTGGGTGAGTTTGGGAGTCAAAATATTCGAGATGGGTGTGAAGATATATGGATTGAATGATGCTCTTGTAATTTATGAAATTATTTATGCCCTAAACAGCACTACTGTATGACATTAATTTTGTAATAAATTGTAATGTGTTTTCTTCACTTTCATTATGCAGGTTTTGGACACAACAATCAGTACATAAAATACTGGTTCAGTATTATAAAACGACGGTCCTTATAAAACTGTGAAAAACAGACGTCTGTTGTCATAAAATTGTCAATAAAAAACGACGTTTTGGATCATTCAACGATGGCATTGAATTTACCGACGTCTAAAAGCGAACTAAAAGTGAAAAAAGTCGACGTTATTGTGAAACAGTTATTAACGATATCACGTCGGAGAAGGATAAAGAGCCGACATGTAATTACAAATAACACGACTTCAGTACAATAATACCGACGTCTAAAAGGACAGATATCGAACCTCAACGTTACAAAAGACGACGTCTTGGATGGATTAGACGACTATTATTTTACTAAAGACGACGTATAAATAGAGAAACACGGCTGTCCTTTACATTATCACGACGTTGTATATCACATACTACGTCGATAATAGAAATAAATAAGTCGTAAGTCATGAGCTTAACATATTTTCCACGTCAGTTATATAAATATATACGACGTAGTATACATTAATAACGTCATATTTTATTAATTTAAAGACGTAGTATATATATACACACGACTGTGTTTGTATAAAATAGGTCGTCTGTGTTTGTAAAGGACGTTGTTTGGTACAACAACGACGGTGATTTGCCCCTAACCGCTATTTCCACGTCAATATTAATGGAAAAAACGAAGTGGCAATACAATTGCACGACGGTTATATAAATATATTGGACGTCGTATAATTTAATAACGTCATATTTTATTTATTTAAAGACGTATTATATTATTTTACACGACGTCTGTTGTATAAAATAGGTCGTCTATTCTACTCCCAGGACAATTTTTGGTTCATTTTTAGTGTACAGACGTCGGGTTTTCTTTGTAAATGACGTTGTTTGGTACAACAACGACGATTATTTACCCTAACCGCTATTTCCACGTCAATATTAATGGAAAAAACGAAGTGGCAATACAATTGCACGACGGTTATATAAATATATTGGACGTCGTATAATTTAATAACGTCATATTTTATTTATTTAAAGACGTATTGTATTATTTTACACGACGGCTGTTGTTTACAATAGGTCGTCTATTCTACTCCCAGGACAATTTTTGGTTCATTTTTAGTGTACAGACGTCGGTTTTTCTTTGTAAATGACGTTGTTTGGTATAACAACGACGGTGATTTACCCTAACCGCTATTTCCACGTCAATATTAATGGAAAAAACGAAGTGGCAATACAATTGCACGACGGTTATAAAAATATATTGGACGTCGTATAATTTTATAACGTCATATTTTATTTATTTAAAGACGTATTGTATATTTTTACACGACGTATGTTGTATAAAATATGTCGTCTATGCTTCTCCAGGACAATTTTTTGGTTCATTTTTCAGTATACAGACGTCGGTTGTTTTTTGTTAATGACGTGGTTTGTAATACCAACGACGGTGATTTCGCGTCGTGGTTTTACTTTGCAAAAGACGTCGCTCGATTTTACGACGGTTTGAAAACCAAATTCACGACGGTGAATTCCCGTCGTCTTTTGCATTTTTTGTAGTAGTGATTACAAACAAAGACACAATAACAAATCTTTATTAAGGAAATTCCCACTACATAATCCAAAACTTGAAACTTCTGCAGATATATAATTGCTTCCATGGCAACTATATGCACTCTTCAAGGCAACTGAAGCTGCAAGTAAACAAGAAGAATTCATGACTTACCTCCGTAAGTTTTGAAAGGACAGTTAATAACTTAATTATGATGTAAGAACAGAAGAATTTATGTACTTACAGCTTATCTATTAAGCATATCCTTGAGTTGCCGCTTGATCAAAGCTACTCGCACATAAAGCCAATCATTTAAACCATTCAGGAACTTGAAGTATGCGTATCTCCATGAGCTCTTGAATATCAAAGTGCCACAAACTCCCCAAAATCCAGCAGCAAACCCAAGCCCCATACTGATGCAAAATCCCAATGTTATAAGCTCATCCTTATCATCCTCTCGATTGCTCAAGTCTGTATGCACATTTTGATCAGCACACATCTTTTTAAATGGAGGTCCACAGAGTTGAGGATTCCAGCATAAACAAAGGTATCAAAGCTTTGGAGCTTAGTCCCGATTGGAATTTCGCCAGATAAGTTGTTAAATGACAAGTCCAAGAAATCAAGACGATCTATCCGAGCAAGGCTCGTTGGAATTCTTCCTTCTATCTAGTTTCTTGACAAATCAAGGGCATCCAGTGACTGCAAGTTTCCAATCTCTTGAGTGATTTGACCTGTTAATTGGTTTCCCGACAGGTTTAAAGAAACCAACCCAACAAGATGAGTGATTTCACTTGGAATCTCCCTTGTTAATTTATTGCTTGACAGATCAATTCTCTTTCCACATGAAGGTTGCATCATCCTCATAAATCATGTCACTAATGCTATACTTATCAGTACTTATACTATAAGTATGTGTGCTGGTTAGATTTGAATTTCTTTTCTGAGCCAGAGTAGTTAAATTGTTGAAGCATTTGGGTATGCTTCCAGAGATGATGTTCATGGAGAAATCCAAACTTTGAATGTGTGTTAGATGGCATATTTGTAAGGGCAAGCTTCCATTGAAGTAATTAGACGAAAGCATCAGGATAACCAAATTCTTTAAGCTAACCCCTAACCATTCAGGTATCGGTCCGGATAATTTATTATCCCCAACATCAACGAGTTCTAAACTTGTGCAATTCTTCAACGACGAAGGCAATTGTCCCACAAATTTATTGCTTCTTAATTTGAGTGTTTTAATCTGAAATATGGAGCCTATTGTTGTAGGAATTTTCCCAAACAAAGCATTGTAACTCAAATCAAGCATGACTAGATTTTCCCAATGTGTCAAGCAATTTGGAACTTGTCCAGAAACATTGTTGTTTGAGAGGTCAAGAAAGCTTAAAGGAATAGTTGCACTTGAACATAAGAACGAAATTGACCCTGAAAGTTTATTATAAGAGAGATCCAGATATGAACTGAGGGGATTGGACCTTCCAACTTATTCAAACTCAGATGTAGTTCAGGGAAATATGAAAATTCCAATGTCAAATTTGCAAATGTACCTCCAATTTGGTTGCTTGTGAGATTCATAAATGTCACATTACGACATAAACTCCAAAACCAACTTGGAAAGATGTCGGAAATTCCAGCATCAGAAATATCAAGGTGTGAGAATTTTTTTTGAGTTTGAAGCCACTTTGGGAAATCCAGACCCATCTTGCAAGACCCTAAAATTATGTAGTCCAGTTGGAAAGGAGGAATCCAGTCAGCATGGATGTCTAAAACTAGCGAGTTAGAAGATAAATCCAAATACCATAATTTGGAAAGTTTTGAGAAATGAGTTCCTGAAATTACTCCGCTTAATTGATTGTTATGAAGAGCTAAATATTCCAAAGATGAAAGGTTTGTAAGATCAGGTAATGACCCTGCAAGATCATTCCAAGAGAAAGACAAACCCTTCAATGAGTTTTGAGCGCATGTAGAGAATAATATTTGAACAAACTTAGAAAGTTGTCCACTCTTCCAGTTGAGAGATCCAATGATTGCAAACTACATAACCTAGCAAAAGAATGTGGGTCCCCTCCTTCAAGTTGGTTATTAGAGAGAGAAAGATATGCCAGAGAGCTCATGTTTCCAAAAACATCAGGAATTGAACCGGCTAGTAGGTTCCAAGAGAGGTCAAGATCAACAAGGATGGTATTATAGTTGGACAACCATAGAAATATTGAAGAAGTACTCAAATGGTTGAAAGAAAGGTCAACACTTGCAAGAGATTTAGAAGAGTTTATGTAAGAAAGAGTGGAAAGAATTGGAGAAGGAAGATCACATCCCCATAGTGTCAAGTTCGTTAGTTCAGGAAGCTTACTAACAGCTTCCGGCCAATCGAAAACTTTGCTAAGATTCGCGGAACTCATGTCCAAATATCTTAATGACGAAAGAAGAGGAAGCTAGTCGAGATTTTTGTAAAATGATATCTCGTATATTTTGTGTGTTTGCAATACAGAGGAAGGCCAATATATAAAGCCAAAGAGACTACCTAAGGAAGGTAATTTAAATCCTAAGTTAAAGGCACTAATTTGTACAATACTTAATAGAGAAGTTGACTAATCCTATACAGGGTAACAAATAATGTACAATATATTAGGTAATCTTCGAATATCTTCAATATTGCCCCTCAAGCTGGAGTGTGGAGATCAAGAATACCCAGCTTGCCTTTAAGTCGCTGAAATTGATCTTTACCTAAAGATATGGTAAACACATCTGCATTTTGGTCTTTTGAAGGAATATAAGCAGTTCAGAGAGTACCATCTTGGATCCTTTCTCGAGTAACATGACAATCAAGTTCTATATGTTTAGTACGCTCATGGAAAACCGGATTGGCCGCTATGTGAAGGCAGCTTGGTTATCACAATAAAGCAAACTTGGTGTGGAGTGTGGTATGCCAAGGTCATGAAGAAGATATCGTAACCACTGAAGTTCACAAGTGGTTACAGCCATTGCTCTGTATTCCGCTTCAGAAGATGAACGAGAAACAGTAGCTTGCTTCTTTGTTTTCCATGAAATTGGACTTTGTCCAAGGAGTATGAAGAAACCGGTTGTAGACCTTCTCGTCATTGGACAACTAGCCCAATTAGAATCACAATAAGCTGTTAATTGAAAATTATTTGAAACTGGCAAAAGGATTCCTTGACCTGGAGTTCCCTTTAAATAACGTAGTAATTGATCAGCAACTTCTTTATGAGGTGTGCGAGGACTTTGCATGAATTGACTCAAGATGTGAACTGTATGAACAATATCTGGTCGAGTGATGGTGAGATAAATCAGTCGCCCTATTAATCTTCTATAAGTTGCTGGATTGTGTAATAACTCGCCATTGTTAGTGTTTCTGAATCTGTATATGAGTTTTGGTAAGAATGAAAATGAATAAAAGAAGAATGGTAGAGAGAGGATGATTTCAAGATCACTCTGCTATACGTGTAGCAGTGAACCTTCTTGTTCTTTAGATTGCAAGAAGATGAACCATATAGCACACTCTCTTGGTGTGAGCATATTACAGTTATACAAAGCCAGCTGGATGCATTACATCACAATGCAATCTCAGCCTTCTATTAAACAAACCAATCAACGTATGACACTTGGATTACAGCAAAACAGAATTACAACTAACTCGAGAAATCAGTTTGAGCACTTATAATTCAACACTCCCCTTTAAGTCTTGAATTGATTTCACTCCAAGCATGCCTCTGAGATAGTTGAATCGATCTTTGGCCAAGGGTTTGGTGAAGATGTCAGCCAGTTGCTCATTCGTGGGACAATATTCTAGATTAATAACTCCTTCTTGCAAAACATCCTTGATGAAATGGTATCTCCTGTCAATATGCTTTGTCTTCTGGTGGAATACCGGATTCTTAGTAATTGCTATTGCTGAGATGTTATCACAGTGCAATGGAGTAGCTTCAGTTTGAAGCTCTCCAAAATCCTCTAGCACGAATCGTAGCCAAATGGCCTGTGTAGTAGCCTCTGCTGCACTGATGTACTCGGCTTCTGCAGTGGACAGTGCAACACAATTCTGTTTCACTGAGGCCCAAGAGAACACTCCACTCCCAAAAGTAAAAGCATACCCTGATGTGCTCTTGCTATCACCAACTGATCCTCCCCAATCACTGTCACAGTAGCCGATCAGAGTTGCTTTCCTGCCTTTCACATACTCTAAGCCATAGTCTAGAGTGCCCTTGACATATCTCAACACACGTTTAGCTGTTCCATAATGCCTGTTTGTAGAGCAGTGCATGAATCTGGCTAGTAGACTTGAAGCATACATGATATCAGGTCTGGTAGCAGTTAAGTACAACAGACTACCAACAATGCTTCTGTAGTCTTCTTCATTTGCAGCTCCACTCCCATCATCCTTAGCTAGTTTCTCAGTGGCAACAAGAGGTGTGGTTACAGACTTGCATTCAGTCAATCCAAATTTGTTCAACAAGGTGCTAGCATACTTCTTTTGGTGTAGAAATATACTAGACTCAGTTTGAATAACTCCCATGCCAAGAAAATGGTGAAGCAGACCCAAATCAGTCATCTCATACTTAGCCATCATATCTTGTTTGAATTCAGCCAACAATGCTTGACTGCTCCCTGTATACACAATGTCATCTACATAGATAGACACAATTAGAATTTCCTTATCTCCCCTTGCCTTGGTATACAAGGTTGCTTCACTTAAGCTTTTCTCGAAACCACATTGAGAAAAATAGCTATCTATCTCTCCATACCAGGCCCTAGGTGCTTGTTTCAAGCCATATAGAGCCTTATGTAGCTTATATACCTTGTCTTCTTGACTTTGAACTACAAAACCATCCGGTTGAGCAATGTAGACTTCTTCTTGTAACACTCCATTAAGGAAGGCAGACTTCACATCAAGTTGATACAATTTCCAGCTCTTTTGAGCTGCAAGAGCAATAAGTGTTCTGATAGTATCTAATCTGGCTACAGGCGCATATGTTTCATTGTAATCCAGCCCAGGCTTTTGAGCATATCCTTTGGCAACTAGTCTTGCTTTATTCTTTTGAACTGAACCGTCCAAATTTAGCTTAGTCTTGTAGACCCATTTAACTCCAATCACTGGTTTTTCAGATGGTCTTTCCACCAATTTCCATGTTCCATTCTTTTCTATCATCTGAATTTCATCTTGCATAGCCTTAAGCCAAGATTCATCCTGTGCAGCATCTGCATAGTTTTCTGGTTCCATGATGCACAAGTTACATTGTGCCAACACATCATCTAATCTCCTCCACTTCAAAGGAGAGTGATCATAGGCTTGAGTTCTCCTTTCTTCACTACTTATATCCTGTGGAATTGACAAGATTTCTTCCTGTAGATTTTGAGTTTGAGGTGAAGTCGCATCATTGTCATCTGAATTTCCAGAATTGGCATCAACATCTACTTGATTTTCAATTGAATGTGATGGCATGACTGAACCATTTTGATCTTTCCAACTCCAAGCTCCTTCTTCATCAAATGTCACATCCCTTGACAATATTAGCTTGTTAGAGATTGGATCAAAGACCCTATAACCTTTTTCACAAATTGCATATCCTACAAATACTCCTTTTGTACTCTTGGGTTCCAGTTTGTGTCTTAATTCATCCGGCACATGAACATAGCACAAAGAACCGAATATTTTCAGATGTGCAATTCCAGGTTTCCTTCCTCTATATGCTTCAAATGGAGTGATGTTGCTGAGGGCTTTGGTGGGACATCTGTTCAGCAAGTAAACAGCTGTATGCACTGCTTCAGCCCATAGGAAATAGGGTATTCCTTTCTCATGCAGCATTGATTTGGCCATTTCAATGACAGTCCTATTCTTCCTCTCTACAACTCCATTTTGCTGAGGAGTGTAGGCCATTGTGAGTTGTCTTTGGATGCCTTGAGCTTCACAAAACTCCACAAATTCTGCAGACAGAAACTCTCCACCTCTGTCGCTTCTGATGCATTTCACTTTGTGTCCAGTTTGGAGTTCAGTCATAGACTTGAACTTCTTGAAACAACTGAAGGCTTCTGACTTGTTTCTCAAGAAGTAGACCCAAATCATCCTTGTGAAGTCATCAATAATCAACATGAAATATCTGTTCTTTGCAACCGATTCATTTCTCATAGGGCCACATAGGTCTATATGCACTAATTCAAGTGCCTTGCTTGCTCTTTGAGCTTGTTCCTTTGGAAACAGAACCCTGTGTTGTTTTCCCAATTGGCACCCTTCACACACACCACTTTGTTCTTCCAATTGTGGTAAGCCATGCACCATGCCTTTTTCTCTTAACTGGTTCAGACCTTTAAAATGTAAGTGACCTAGTCTCTTATGCCACATCCATGTGCATTGAGTGAAACTGGTTTTCATGAGTAGTTGGTTGTCAGCAAGGAAAGATATCGGATAGCATCTGTTACTCTTCATTGGTACTTTGATGATTAGATAATCCATAGATGGACTATCAAACACCCTGCACAAGCCTTCTCCAAACACCAAACAGTATCCATGTTGATCCATTTGCCCAACACTGAGTAGGTTTTCCTTCAATCCTGGCAAATACATTACTTCTCTGATGTATTTCCTACCCTTTTCTGTGTCAATCATCAGTGAACCAATACCAGCCACATTTACAAGTGCACCAGTCGGCATTTGTACCTTCCCAGCCACATTAGTTCTCACATCAACCAGCAAGTTTAGATCTACTGTCATATGATTGCTGCAGCCACTATCAACATACCATTCTCCATTGGCTTTGATCTCAGTGGTTGTGCACTTGGCATAAAACAGATTTCCTGTCACTTGCATTTGGTTTGCATAATTTGCCTTCTGCACATTCTTATCCACAGTGCAGTCCCTAGCAAAGTGTCCAAAACGATCACAATTATAGCACTTTGGTTTTCCCTTGTATCTGCACTCACCGAAATGGTGCTTTGAACACACCTTGCATTGAGGTTTAACATTCTCCTGGTTTGTGGAATTGACAATCTGTGCAGGATAGCTGCTCTGCTGTGACTTGCCTTTTGATTCCCATGGCTTCCCTTTAGAGTTCCAATTTCCCTGTGACTTGGATGAACCAGACTGAGGTCCATTTTTATTCTGACCTTTGGAACTCACAGTGAATGAAGCAAATGCTTTTTCATGTGTATCAGCATTATGCATGTCAAACCGCTGTTCTTGGCTCTTCAATATAGCAATCACTTCTTGCAACTCCACATTTTCCAAATCTTTTGTGTTTTCAATCACAAGACATATAGGATCATATTTCTTACTTAGACTAATTAAGACCTTCTGCACCTGCCTCTCTTTTGAAAGTACTTCACCAAACGTTTTCATTTGGTTGATTAATTCATTTAGTCTAGTAAGATAATCAGATAAGGTTTCATTATCACGCATCCTAGTGTACTCAAATTCACGTCTGAGGTTTTGGAGTTTTACTGACCTAACATGCTCTCCACCATGATATTCTGAGTACAGCAGATCCCAAGCGATCTTTGCAGTGTCAGCATTTGCAATCCTTGGAAAGATCTGATCAGAAACTGAATTTTGGATAATTCCAAGAGCTTTCGCATCCTTCATGAGAATGGCAGCTGCTTTCTCATCATCCTCTTCTTTTGAGCCTTCCTCAGTTATCTTCTTCTTCTTTGAATCTGATGAAGGAAGTCCTTTCTCTACCAGATTCCAAAGACCATACGATCGGAATATGGTAATCATCTTGATCCGCCAAAACTCATAGTTCTCTCCAGAGAAAGTTGGAAGTCTCGACTCTGAGCTTCCAGATCCAGCCATTTTTCTTTCTGATGTATCTGAAAACAAGTTGTTTTGAGACCTAAAATTGATCGAGCTCACTCAGCTTCGTAAGCTTGAAAATGAACCTCGACTCGATCGATTTTCTTCACAGAATGAACGCCCCCTGCTGTTTAGCTAATCGAACCTGGCTCTAGATACCATGTTAGTGTTTCTGAATCTGTATATGAGTTTTGGTAAGAATGAAAATGAATAAAAGAAGAATGGTAGAGAGAGGATGATTTCAAGATCACTCTGCTATACGTGTAGCAGTGAACCTTCTTGTTCTTTAGATTGCAAGAAGATGAACCATATAGCACACTCTCTTGGTGTGAGCATATTACAGTTATACAAAGCCAGCTGGATGCATTACATCACAATGCAATCTCAGCCTTCTATTAAACAAACCAATCAACGTATGACACTTGGATTACAGCAAAACAGAATTACAACTAACTCGAGAAATCAGTTTGAGCACTTATAATTCAACAGCCATCCTCATTATTTAACTTGAGATTTTGCTGCATGGGAAATAAAACTGGACGGGCACCAAGAAGACCGGAATCTTGTAAAATGTCTAGTGCATATTTCCGTTGGCTTAAATATAATCCATGAGATGAGCGAGAGACTTCTATGCCAAGAAAATACTTTAAGTCCCCAAGGTCCTTTAAATGAAATCGTTGATGTAAAAACTTCTTGGTGATTGATATTGTTGCGGCATCAGTACCTGTGATAATTATGTCATCAACATATACAAGCAAGAAAATAGATGACTTACCTTTGTGACGATAAAATAGTGAATAATCTGCTTTGGATTGAGAGAAGCCCGCATCAAGCAATGCATGAGAAAACTTAGCAAACCAACACCGAGAGGCTTGCTTTAAACCATAAATGGATTTGTTAAGACGGCATACCAAATGTTCCCCCTTGCCGGAATAACCAGGAGGAAGTTGCATATATACCTCTTCACTCAAATCACCGTGAAGGAAGGCATTGTTGACGTCTAATTGTTGAATAGGCCAGCCCTTAGAAATTGCCATGGATAATAGAACCCGAACAGTAGTAAGTTTGGCAACAGGTGAGAAAGTTTCATGGTAGTCCACCCCTTGCATTTGTGTGTAGCCCTTGGCAACCAAGCGAGCTTTGAAACGTTCAATGGCACCATTGGAATGATGCTTGATTTTGTACACCCATTTGCAACTGATGGCTTGCTTATGAGGTGGCAATTTTGTGAGAGCCCATGTATTATTTTCTTCTAGTGCGGCAAGTTCAATTTTCATGGCATGACACCATTCCGGATATTTATTTGCTTCATGGAAGGAGTCAGGCTCAATAATAGTGGAAATAGATGCAAGAAAACTTTGATGAGGAAGAGAAAAATTATCATAAGTTAAATATTTGGAGAGAGGATACTTGGTACCATGTTGACCTGAAGTCGAAGAGGTTGCTTGAGATTGGTAGCAGTGATAGTCATTAAGGTAACCAGGTGGTTTACGACTACGAGGAGGAGGAGAGGAGGGAGGTGCTATAATGGCAGATGAGGTATTGGAATCTGTGATGGCTGGTGTAGGTGGTTCAGTGGGAGATGGAGGCAAAAGAGATGGGAGAGAAGAAAGTATGTTGGTCGGTGAATAAGAAGGTATGTTGGTGGGTGAGGGAGAGGGAGGTATGTTGGTGGGTGGAGTAGAGGGAGACATGTTAGTGTCTGGAGTGGCTGGAGTGGCTTGTGTTGTTGGTTGTGTTTCTGGGTTAGATAAATCTGGTGAGGTGAGTGGAGGAGCGGAAGCTAAAGGAAGGTGGGAAGGTGCAAAATCTATTGCAGGAATGGGTAAAACACCAGGTAAGGTGTGGTTGTTTTGCGATAAATGATAAGGAAAAATAGTTTCGTAAAAGGTGACATCTCTAGAAGTGTAAATTTTCTTTGTTTCAAGATCATATATTTTATAAGCCTTTTGAAAAGGTGGATAACCGATAAAGATACCCGGTTTTGCTCTTTTATCAAATTTATGAGAATGGGGAGACAAGTTATGACCATAACAAAGACAACCAAAAATTCGTAGGTGTGTATAAGAAGGTGCTTTGTTGAAAACAATTTCATAAGGTGTTTTCCCATGTAAGATTTTGGTGGGTAAACAATTAATTAGATAAGCAGCAGTAAGAACACAATCACCCCAAAAAGAAATAGGTAAATTTGATTGAAAACGAAGGGAACGAGCAATATTTAAAAGATGACGATGTTTTCTTTCGACGACACCATTTTGTTGTGGTGTTGCCACACAACTGTGTTGATGAATGACACCAAGTGAAGAAAAATATTGGTTAAGTGTGTGATTAAAAAATTCAGTTCCGTTGTCAGTACGAACTTGACGAATAGAACAATTAAATTGTGTTTTGACCATAGCAAAAAAATGGGGTAAGTAGGTATTAACTTCTGATTTATGCTGCATTAAATAAAGCCAAGTACTACGAGAAAAATCATCAATTATGGTTAAAAAATATTTAGCACCAGTTACTGAAGAAACAGAATAAGGCCCCCAAACATCACAATGTATTAAATCGAAGCAAGCATTTGTTGACATAGTGCTTAAAGGAAAAGAAAGCCGACAATGTTCAGCCAAAGGGCAATAAGGAAGAGTACACTTGGATGGATGTCCTAAGCGCCAGTGCCACAAATTAAAATTTGGGGAAGAGACAGCGGAATTAGCAATGGAAGGCACATCGGGGGCTAGGTAATAAAGACCACCACGTTCCTTGCCCTTACCAATCAACCTCTTCGAACTCAGGTCCTGCAAAACACACTGATCAAAATAAAAAGTAATAGAGCAATTAAGTAGTTTAGTGATTTTGCTAACAGACAAAAGATTGAATCGAAAATCAGGGACTAGCAAAACATTTTTGAGAGGCAAGGATGGTAAAGGTGTGGCAGAGCCAATATGAGTGATGTTGGATGTTTGTCCTGTTGGCAATTTGATGGGTGCGGTGTTAAGTGTGCTCATGCTTTCTAAAAAATTAGCATTGGGAACCATATGATCGGTGGCACCGGAATCGATGATCCAAGAACTAATATTGAATGATGAATTAAAGCATAATGGGTTACCTGCCAGATTGGCTACTGAATTATTTTTACCATTGGGTAACAAGGCAATAAGCTGATTATATTGTTCTGAAGTCAACGATGGTGCAGCCAATGTGTTGGTGGTCATAGCAGCAAAGGAACCAGTAGAAGCAGTACCCAAAGAAGAATACATGTTCTTCTTACAATGAGATTCAGTGTGTCCTGCAACATTACAAAACTTACAAAGCATATAAGATTTTATGTCAGGATTTTTTCGGCAGCATGATTCAGAGTGACCATCAAGTTTGCAAAAATTGCAATGATAAAAAAGCTTCTGAGATGATGATTGATTGGCAGCCATGACTGACTGGTCAAGAGATAAAGTGATTGTAGGATGAAGAGAGGCTTAAAGGAGGTTTAGGGTTTTAACAGAGACCAGTGTAGGCTCTGATACCATGTAAAATGATATCTCGTATATTTTGTGTGTTTGCAATACAGAGGAAGGCCAATATATAAAGCCAAAGAGACTACCTAAGGAAGGTAATTTAAATCCTACGTTAAAGGCACTAATTTGTACAATACTTAACAGAGAAGTTGACTAATCCTATACAGGGTAACAAATAATGTACAATATATTAGGTAATCTTCGAATATCTTCAATAATTTTCTACATTTGTAAAGTAGTTATAATGTAAGTCCAGAAACACCAATTTCGTAAGATTTTTGACCTGACTTGGAAACTTGCCTCCAAAATGACTTGAAGACAGATCAAGGTATCTTAAATTGGTTAGAGAACCAATGAAATCTGGAAATGGGCTCCCATTGAAATCAATATATCCAAGGTCCAAATGTTCTAAATGCTGCAACTCAATCAGTTTATGACTAATCATCTTACCTCGCAAAAAATAATCTTCGCCCATAACTTTGTCTGAAGGATAAAGTCTAGTAACATGGCCAGTCTGGTTGCTACAAGAGACTCCTATCCATCTGCAACAATCTTGTTTCTGGGCTTCTGAACCCCATGAAGAGATGAAATCGAACTTATCCACCAGGCCATGTTTGAATGCAAGGAGTGCTTGCCTTTCCTTCTCTATGCACCTCCCGGTCACGTTAGCATCCCTGTGGTTGCGACCAACGTAACTTCTCCTCCTTTGATGCACTGTAGCAAAAGCAGTGCAAATGCAATAAAGAGTTTCGAGCATATCCCGTGACCCTGCATGTTAATAGATTCGAATGCGAGATCAACACGATTCAATTAAGAGGCACAACTATTTAGCATTTATGAATGCAATATAATGTCGAAGATATAGGGGAAAAAAACAGTCTTTACGAAGAATAGTATGCATGTAATTGACTTGGACTTGAGATGGTAAATTGCCTTCTGTTGAAAAATAATGTCCATTTGTGTTCAACACAGTTCTAGAAGAATTATGAATACAAGGATGATTCTACTGTGTTCTACACAATTCAAGAAGAATCAGGAATACAAGGATGATTCTAGAATTGTGGAGAACATACTATGTTTGATTGACAAAGAGAGTTGAAGTTGGAAGAACTTTCTAGAACAAGAACACTCATGTTGCATGATGGCTAAACAATAGCCAGAAAAATAAATATTGTAAATATAGAAGTTTCTAGTAAAAGCCACATGCTGGTGATGTAGGCAAAGATGCCTATAAATAGGCATGCAACCACAATCAAAGTGGAGTGTAACAAGAAAACTCCCAAACCATTAGGGAGCCAAGTGCTACCAAAATTAAACTATGTTGTTGAGCCAATAAGCTCACCAAGGGCCAAATAGCCCAAAACTATTCTAAATCAAGTGTGGTGGCCAATAAGCCAATATGCTAAGGAGGCCAATTAGCCTACACTCACCTATGTACTATTCTCCTCCAAATATAATAAAATCACTTTGTTTCAACTATTATCTATTCTCCTAAACCCCTTCACCACACAATCTAATAATGGTATCAAAGCTAGTTTGATTGCTTTGGGCGTAAGGGCTGACTTCAGAACTGGTTCGATCAACTATGGGCGCATGAGCCGATTCTAAGGAAGCAAAGGAAGCAAGGTACGTGCTATCAATACTTAATTCAAAGTTTCAAGAAATCTAGAGAAGGGGAAGGAGATCTAGAAAAAGTTCTAGAGGAGGAGATAGTGAAAATAAAATAGATGGCATGAGAGGAAAAACTTTCCTCCATGTGGGTTGTGCAAAAAAAAAAAAAAAAAAAAAAAAAAAGAAGCCCAAATGTTGAAACTAAAAATTGGGCGTCGTGAAGAATGAAGAATATTGACGGCAAAGAACTCTCAAGGTAACTATGAACGAAGAATGTGCCACACGAGCACGGAGTTGCAGCATCAACAAGAGCTTCATCAATACTAGCTTCAGGAGGAGCATGCTTGGAGAAACACAAATGCACATTAAGGAGGAGTGTTGAAAAATAATGTCCATTTGTGTTCAACACAGTTCTAGAAGAATCATGAATACAATGATGATTCTAGAATTGTGGAGAACATACTATGTTTGCTAGACAAAGAGAGTTGAAGTTGGAAGAACTTTCTAGAACAAGAACACTCAAGAACACTCATGTTGCATGATGGCTAAACAATAGCCACAAAAATAAATATTGTAAAATATAGAAGTTTCTAGTAAAAGCCACATACTTGGTAATGTAGGCAAAGATGCCTATAAATAGGCATGCAACCACAATCAAAGCGGAGTGTAACAAGAGAACTCCCAAACCATTAGGGAGCCAAGTGCTACCCAAATTAAACTATGTTAAGGAGCCAATAAGCTCACCAATCAAAGTGTAAGGGCCAAATAGCCAAAACTAATCTAGATCAAGTGTGATTACCAATAAGCCAATAAGCTAAGAAGAAGGCCAATTAGCCTACACTAAGCCATATACTATTCTCCTCCAATCTAATAAAATCACTTTGTTTCCCCTACAATCCAATAAGTGGTATCAGAGCAACACACATCACACCTCCTATCAACTAACACCTTCCAACAACAACTGATGATAGTGAGCCATTGTAATGTAACACCGACTTTTTGTCTACGCATGGTGTGCATGCCTATGTTTTCAACCCTGTTTGCTGTTTGCTTTCCTAGAACGACAAAGAATGATAAGTATTATTAGGAAAAGTGGCTTGATCTTTTCTCTGTCGGTGGCCGAAATTTTAGAAAACACATGAAAAGGTGGAAAGGTGAATTGGGGAAATGAAAAAGAAACAAGGGTAAGTGTCCATGACAAAACATGTCACATGGTCCAACAAGAGTAAATTTCAAACCAAATTTACAGATGAAAGTGAATTGAAACCATGAATGGTAAATTGAAATCAAGAATGCTAAATTTCAAACTAAATTTTGAATAAACTAGAGAAATACGAGTACATCCCCAATGTCTACCATGGAAATATGAAGTTAGAATTATCAAAGCCCAGAATCAGCTGGCTTCTATTTTCCATCATCGATTCTTCAATGAATAATAGGTTCGACTAGCCAAGAATGAAACTGAAATGTACATACAACGCCCATGTAAATAAAACAAGTCACCCTCGCATTAAATCAATGTCAACATGAGTGTTATGAATGTCCAACGGCCGTGATGCCTGCCATGCCGCCAATAAAGCGCTCTGAGAAAGACTTTGATCTGGTGAAATGCTATTTAGCGCAACCTGTCTGATGGTCCAAGTCTGTGGCACCTTCTACAGCTTCCCTTTTCTTGTTCTTTGTCTTTGAGCTACCCATATGAAGCTACCTACTATCACCTGGCATCAACCATCGTGTGTTTCAGCCTCAAAATTAACAAAGAAAGAGAGGGAAAAAAAACAACAATAACTCCTTTATGCATTCGCTAAGCTACTGAATAACTCCTTTTTGCCCAGTCAGCTATTGGGCAATTGCTATGAACAACTATGGGCTCTATTTGCCAAAAAAGGAGAATAGCCCATAACATTTCAAAACAGATAGGGGTAAAATTAAGCTAATTACCCAAAGTAAAATTCATATATGGGATTTTAGTTACCATTTAGTTATCAATTTACATTTTGAGCTTGAGGATTGATCACCACCATTGGTTACCAACTCAAAACTAAATTGGAAACCTTGAAGCTGTAAAGGTAAAAGCACTCGGCACTCTTCTCAAACACATAGCCAGTGGCTTCCCAGGAAAACAGGCAACTACAAACCAATGAATAATCAATCGACGGGAGGCTTTTACAAAAATTGGTTGAGAAAAGCAAAGCTAATCATCAAAGCTGGTTTATTCTCTTAGCTGCCAAGGATCAGTGGATTAAAACACTTTCCAGCAATTGTGCTTTAATTTTCATCATGCATTTCTCTATAAATACAAGAGTACATGAGCTGGAGAGGACACAGCCAAATCAAACCAACAAAAACAAACAACCAAAGACTCTCAGTCAAACTGACAAAAATCAAAGATCATACGATCTCAAAAGCCTTCAAATTCAAAAGCAATCAAGCCATCAAGCTTCATAAAAAAATCCAGCTTTCAAGAAAACAAGCAAAACTCAGACTTCTGACTTCAATTTAGCTCAGAGAAGCAACTCACCAAGAAGAAAACAAGATTTCTCTCGTTGCAAATGCGATTCAAATCAAAAGAATCAAGCATAACTCAGGTTTCTGTCGTTACAAATTCGGTTCAGAACATGTGAACCAGGCAGAAGTCAGGTTATTCATCATATGAAAACCTCAACAAATGCTCGGAGACACCTTGATGTCTTAAGCTCACCAGAATAGCTTACAAGTGATCCCCAGTCAAGCAGAATAGGTACTGAAGTGCAATTCCAGGCCAATAGTTGCCAATCTAGCCACTTCCAATCCAGTCCAGATTGGAGAAATTCCAGCTCAAGTAGGACAGAGACGCTAGGATGTCTTAATCTCATGCAGGCAGTCCCTTGAACAAGTAGAACATACGCAAACTCTCAGTTATGCCCATTTGTCAAGCCTCTACATGGCTCGAACTAATTATAGCTCTGTCAATTTCAACATTGGTATCGATTTACAGCTAATCTCCATTAGTTGAAGGTGCTGACGTGCAATTCCAGAACAAATATATCCAGTCCAGCCTGAGTCACATATGGCAATCCAGGCAATAATCAAAGTCCTATGTTCTGATGTCTTCCCAGACTTGACAATTCCTTTAATTTACTGTATAATAAACAATTCTCCTTGAATTCATTTGTTTTATTTTCAAATACGTATTTTGGCTAAACTTACCAGTTTTTAATGCAGGAAATTATAAAGTCCTCACCTGTCTGAGGTGGGAAAATAACTTACTTGGGAGATATTCCTTACCCAAATTCACAATCACTTGATCAAAGTCAATAGCTTGTGGTGCAAGTTATTACATTTTACAGTTTGTTAGGGTTTTTAATCGAATAGTGGCACGCTCAAACATTAAAAAAAAAGTTGATTTGTTAACCACCAATGGTTTTTAAGTCAATGGGGAACTTTACCCTACCACCACAGGAACTACATCCAAACGGGTTAATAGTCTCAATCGACATAAAGATAGATAAAATCTACAGTTCCTAGCTTATTCATGGTTGCCTTTGGTTGTACTTAAAATCCACAAAGAGGCATGCCTCGCATGCTCAAGAGTTGAAGGTTAATTACACTGAATGATATGCTAAAGCGTATCTAAATTAGTTATAGTTACGAAATGTGGGAGGGAATTAATGCATAAAACTCATCCTGGAGGATATGAGTTTTGCCATTAATTGGATACCAATCTCAGTTAAGGCTACAATTTATGAGATGCATAAAAGAAAATAAACAAAGTTAATTGACTTTCTGTAAATCTTATGATAAAAAATACTCAGCAGAAATGTTTGGAGAAGTCCCAATCAAGTTCTTACAAACAAGACGAGTAACAAATCATTTACCAAAGAAAATTCCCACTACATAATTCCTTACAAAAAAAAGACATATATATATATATATATACAGTTATTCTCTTATTCGGATGTCCACACGTTATTATCGTGCGGATCCTATTATAAACAGGTAGGAAAACAAAGAGGGGTAGTACAAAATACACGGCGTCCACACGATAATAACGTCCGGATGTTCGCATAAGAGAATTTATGTATATATATATATATATATAAAGACAGAGATAGATAACGGTGAAACATTCAAAATACTAAAAATTGTCCATGATTAAAGAATTTATTAAGTATTGAAACTTTTCAATAAATAAGAATAATATAGTAATTAATATTTTTTATATTAAAAAAATTAAAATCAAAATCAAAATCAAAATAAGAACATGGGTCTTAATTCATGGGACACAACTTCTCTTTTTAAAATTTTAAAGTAAAAAACAAAAATAAAAAAACTAATTAACGCACACAGAAAGTATGAATCGAATAAGGAAAATAAAGTGCATCTCCCAAACCCTAGCCACACTCTCCCTCTGTAAGTCCCAAAGGAAAATTCCATAAAAGGGGGAGGAGGAAGAAGCGTCATTGCCCCTCCTCCCCCTCATCTCTTCTCGTCTTTTCCTTTTAGGTTAATGAATAAGTCCAGAACTTTTAAAATCTACTCTAAACACCCAGATATGCCAGAACTGGTTCAGGGACTTATTGACCCCAAGACTCAGACGTGGAATCGTGACTTGGTTATGCGATGTTTCAATGGTGAGGAGGCCCAAACGATTTTATCGTTACCTACCAGTAGGTGGGGCTGTGAAGATTAGATGATCTGGCATTTTACAGTGCATGGAGGCTACTCTGTGCGATCTGGGTATGCTGTTGCACTTGATCTGCAGAAGAACGGTGAATTGGGGAGGAAAGCATAGGGCGAAGATAGTGGTGATTGTGGACATAAGAGCTTCTGGAAGAGCATCTAGAGGTTGTCAAAGCCTCTGACTGCGAGCTTTTATGTGGAGGGGCTGCCGGAATGCATTGGTTGTGAAAGAAAATTTACGGAGCCGATGCGTGGATGTGGACAACACGTGTTCTCTATGTGGTCAGGAAAGGGAATCCCAGGTGCATATTTTTTTCAGATGCGAGTATGCTAGATTGTTTTGGTTTGCCAGTTCTATGCAGCTTGATGTTCCACAAATTGAAGGAACGGATTTCCGTGCATGTTGGGACAACCTATTAAGGAAGTATGGTAGGGTGGAGCATTGTAATGAGATACTGCAGTGCGTTGTTTTTGGGTTGTGGCGACTATGGAAGAGTAGGAATAGTGTTGTTTTTTATGGGTGTATTTGGGATCCTGGAGACTGTGTAGATGATTTTCACTCTCAAATGCAGGAGTACAAGGCTGCCCAGACGTCAACAAAACCTTTGATTAATAAATTGCCAAGACCACCTGAGCAACAGGACCGGTCTAACTGTACGTGGACTAAACCCGCACAGGGTTGGGTGAAAGCTAACTGTGATGGCGCATGGTTGAAGCAAATGCAAAGGGGTGGCGTTGGGTGGGTAATCCGAGATGATTGCTGTTGGATGGTTCTTGCTAGCAGTATGGGTGGTTTACAGGGTAGCATGGCTTTGGTTATGGAAGCGGAAGCTATCAAAGAAGCTTTACTTACCTTTGTGGAGACTCAGTTGATGCATGGGAAAGTGGAGTCCGACTCGAGGCTCCTCATGCAAATGCTAAAAGGTGAGATCAATTGATGTTTCTGTGGAGGCCATTATATTTGATATTAAGAGACTTGCTGGCCTTTTGCAGCAAGTGGTTTTTATGGATACTCCCCGACAATGTAATAAGGCAGCACACCAAGTTGCGGCCTTTGTCTCCAAAGTGGGAGGTAACCACGTATGGGACCAAGTGTGGCCTGAGTGGATTTTTGATATTCTTGCTGGTGATGTAAACCTTTCTATTCATCTTTAATAAATCTCTCTTTTCTTTGGAAAAAAAAAAAGCGAAAAACAATAAAACAATGAAGCTAAGATACATATGGAGCAGTAATCAAAATGAAAAATAAAAATAAAAAATTGAAATAGTGAACGATCAGAGCCTGAGAGACAAATCAAGGCCATCCTGTTCGTTCCCTCCATCATCCATTTCCTGAAGAGTAAGAGTTCTTGTAGTAGGATTACAATCAATAGACATTCCGTTAAGTGCATATTTTATTTTTATTTTTTTAGGAAGCACCTTCTGTCAAACTAAACTAAACCAAACCAAGATTTTTTATTGGGTTGAAGGAAAATTGTGAGGTATTATAAGGATAAAAAAAAGCCAAACCAAATTAAAATGAAATCGACAACTTACTAATATATTTTGGTGCTCTATCAGCTTGATTACATCTCCTTGCCATCTGAAGTCGCAATACGATTCTCACTCAATCTATTCAAGCTTCAATATAGAGCACCAAAATATAGAAATTTGATTGCACGTGTTTCCTAGAAACTAAAAATAAAAACTTCATTTAACGAAAGATAACGGAATGTCAACTTTGGGAAACACAGTGACCAAATTGACCAAATTGAATTTTCGTGTAAAATTCAATGACCAAAAAAGTATTTAACTCTTTTTTTTATATACTAACATTAATTATTAAAACAAATGGAAAAAAAAAAATAAAATAAAAGGACGAGGGCGTGGAGTGGAGGGATGGAGGAGTAGGACACATTCAGAAAGTGAGTTTTTTCTGATTTTTAATTTGTTTTTAATTATTTTATTTAAATGATAATATTGTTATCATTTTACCCTAACTATATTAATTTGTTGTCTCTTATCATCTTATTTAACCAAGGACATTTTGTGGTATTTTGAATGTTTCACCATTCTGTTTTTTGCTTTATAGATAGTTTAAATAGGAAATGACACATTTGTCCTTGAATGAGAGTCACGTGCATACCACATGCCATTATTTGACCGAAAAATAGATGAAATTTGGAGCATATTAACGGCAAGGGGAACTTTGACTAAGAAAAAAAAATTCGAATCCCTAATTTTCTAAAAAGAAAAAAATCAGGGGCAAATTGAAAATCAGGGACACTACTAGTCAAGGATATTTCAACAGTTTAGCCTTAATTATAAAAGGAAATATGCATCCAAATCTAAGGATATCTTCTTCTTTTTTTTGGTCAATAATCTAAGGATATCTTGGCTTGATGATATATGACACTGTCGACAGCACTTTTGTTGCCGTTTATTTGTTTTTCACTCTCTAAATTAACCTTGCAGTAACGTCAAAATCTAAATAACAAACATAAAAAAATCATTCTAATAATTAATACAAATGTAATGGCGTTATCTAATAGCAAAAATAAATAAATAAAACAAATAAAACAATAAAGCCTAGATACATATGGAGCAGTAATCATATGAATATGAAACACTCATCAAAATGAAAAAATAAAATAAAAAATTGAAATAGTGAACGATCAGAGCCTGAGTGACAAATCAAGGCCATCCTGTTGGTTCCCTCCATCATCCATTTCCTGAAGAGTAAGAGTTCTTGTAGTAGAATTATGGGGAGGCTGAATTGGATTCATATTTTTATGTCCCACAAAATTAACAAAATTGCTGGCCTGCTGATGCTGCTGCTGAGAAAGCTCTCCAGAAAGTCCCATTGTTAGCGTTGTCGCCACCGCGGGTTGTGAGCTCAAGAGCATGGGATTATAAGTTGATGATGGCAGCCCTATGCTACTGACTACAAGTCGAAAAGCATGTTCGACTTGTTGTTGCATGGCAAACTGATAATGAGCCTGAGCCTGAGAATACTTTTGTAATGCAGATGCAGCAGCATACGCATTTTGATTTCGACTTTGATGATTTTGATTTTGTGACCTGTAAACCATAAAATCTCCATGGGAATTTGAACGGGGATGATGATGATGATGATGATTATTGTTAGTATTATTATTGAAAATATGTTGTGGCTGCGGCTTATGAATTCTCGACTCCTGACGCACGCCCTGCTGGGTTTTGAAATTAGACCCACGCCTAACGGTTGAATTAGGGTTTTGATGATGAGTAGTGGCCGCCGGATTAGGGTTAGGGCTGCGAAGACCATGCATGGCGGCTGCTGCTGCTGCCGCTTGCCTAAATTTTTCCTGCTCCTCAGTCAGATACTTCGCAGGTACGTATGCCGAAAACCTGTTTGGCATGCCTTGGTGCTGATCATCAGACAGATCAAAGGTGGACGATTGGAAAAAACTATTTGACATAGGTGCTACTACGTTTTTATACAAACGATATTACGGGAAGGGAGGGAGGGAGAGAATCGAACACAGAACTTCCGGTGCAAAGATAAATTGTTTTGACTATGTGTTTGTATAATGATTAGCTTCGGCATATATATATATATATATGTAGGGGAAAATGGAGGGAGAGACTTGATTTGTAAGTTATAGGCTCATCTTTTTATATTTATGGAAGCAAATAATATATATTTCTTGGACATATGGGCACGAATCAAGTAAACTGCTAAAATTTATGAATCGGTAGAGGGAAGAAAAAAAAAAATCCAATTCAATTCACTCTTCAGAATCTATAGTTTTGATTTAATTGGTATCCATCCACAAGATTTTATACACGGACAGCATTGATTGGGATTTTCCTGGTGAATACGAATATATTACGGGACTCCAGCACATAATAGATACCAAATTAATAGTCTGACGGAAGAGTCAAAGAGGCTCTCAAAATTCTTTTATTTATACCCGGATACTTTTATTTATTTATTCATAAATAATAGTTCCAAAAAAAATAAAATAATAATTTCCTACTGTTGTAAAACAACGAATAATTATACTTTATTTTGTATCAATTTTTTGTTTCTTTTTCTATTAGTGAAACTATTCTTAATAATTTGTAGATTTTGTCTTGAGCCTCAAAACACACCAAAAGTATTTGTTGGGTTTAGGAGTTTCTTAATATAACTTTCTTTGGTTGCAAAAGAAAAAATCCGCGTAATTACCCCAACTACAGACCAACAAACAGAATGAAAACGTTTTTCTTTCTTCACATTATCAATTTCATAAAATATTTAATTTATGTCATTTATAAAATCCGACACATAATTCTAAACATTAAAATTTTTAATTGCCAGAAATTTAAATGACGTAGATCTAAATTCCATCATTTTAGAATTTTGTATAATTTTCAATTCCTTCATCCGAACGGAGGTTTATTGAGTTCATAAGTTGATTATTGAATTTAGTATTTTGCTATTTTTTGTCCGGGATGCACAAGTGTGACTTCCACATCAGCTCAGAAACCGGTCCCATGTTTGCCACATAACCTACTTGATGGATCACCAGATACTCAAACAGTATAAAGGAAAAATTGTTGCATGTCAAGACCTAGCGGCCAATTGATGCAACGCAAACAATTAAAAGAACATGACGTAGCGGGGGCTAATAGCTCAAGTTGTTAAGAGCATTTTAGGCATGACTCATTTTTAAACGGCCACCAAACCTAGGGGATTTCATGTAAACAGCCCTAAAATTAACCAAGCGTCATTTTATTTCCCTTAAAACTTTTTTCTACACATGCGACAAGATTGTAATAAGTCAGGGGAGTTTATGTAAACAGTCCTAAAATTCCTGACTTTTGGTTAAATTCCGAGTTATTTTCCCTCATTTAAAAGGAAAGTCAGCGTCATTTTCTGATAAGTATTGTATTGAGGATAGTGGAATAGAATGCTAGGATTGTATTTTACCCTAATTTTATTACATGGGTTTGCTGAGACATTTTCTTACGTTTTGGGATTTTAAAAGCTTGGTTTTTAGGCGGAGCCCAGTACAAAGCCCAGAAAAGATAAACAAACTATTCACAGGTAGTGGAGTATAGAATGGTTAGTCTCAATATCAAATATAGGTAATTAAGCAGGTGAGATACAAGCTTACTTATAAACAATATCTTGTTTTTTTTTTTTTTTTTTTTTGAGAGATATAAACAATATCTTGTTAAACCTTTTATCTCATTAACAACAATCATAAACAAAAAGAAAATTTCTGTAAATAGAAATAAAGTATGCACTTCTGAAAATGTTTTGCTGACTATAAATATTATTGTTCAATAAGCATACCTCACCTATGGACACAACAGAGCATGGTTTGCTTACAAGGTCCTTGACGATAAAAACCAAACCAAAAAAAAAATCAATAAACAGACCAAAAAGAACACTTCTCAAGAAAATTCTGTTTCACATCCTCACTAGAAAAAGAAAAAATGAGGAACTTTGAATATGAAACAAGAATATTAAACAGAGTTCCACATGGGATACAACTATATGCAACATTATCAAAGGATATACAAAGAACAGGGCGTCTGACATTCTTCTTCCGACTCATTTGATGAGCATCTTCTCCGCCAATCAATTCCATGGTGGTGAAGATGGTCTATACACAGAGTCTTGAAAAGATGTTGTGCCATAATTTAAATCAAGATTATGAAGTTGTTCCATCAGCTGAGAGCGTCTTTCCTTGAAGAAATCAAGACGAGTTGTTAATTCTACTAAGGCAGAAGATGCTGTTGATGGATGCCTTGGGTAATCTACCACCTGGAACCATGGTCACAACGTCAAGTCTTTGTAATCGGTTGAATGACAGGAAGCATACAACAAAACGAGCAAAACTAACAAATAATATAGTAATAATTTGTAGATAGTGAAACTATACAAGTTAAGATTTTGAATAACTAAATAGCAATATTCTAATAGACTTTTAGCTCTGGAAAAAAATTGAAAATATGTATCCGGAGAAAAAGTCAGACACAAACTAGAAATGGCACATTCTTAGCTGAAAAGGAGCACTTGCCTCTGCTGCTCTTGAAGTTGATGGCATGGAAGCAGAATCTACAGCACTAAGATCATCAACAGACAAACTTGTCGATGCATCAGTACTTTTTGATTCGCTCATGCCAACTGGATCCATGAATTGCTTCCTTGTAGGCTGTCTTGTACCACCGCCAGATGCTAAAATTTGCCCTTTGATATTCCTCCAATCTGCCCCCGACACACTCTCCTGTAGCAAAAAAGTCAAGGAGTGTTAGATAGTTGAGAACATCAACATTGAAAAAAAAAAGGCAAAACACAAAGAAATCAATAGATTCAAAGGGCAAATAGGATTTTAGAAAAGCTTAAATAAAAATGTCGGAATGGGAGGCCTCGACCAGCTTTAAAACCACTTTTTGAGGAACATCGGTAGTGTTAGTGTTACAATTTAGAACGAAGAACAAAAGCCAAGAAATCATTTAGCAAATAAATGAAATAATACAAGTAGGAACGATTCCTAATATAGAGCAGTCATTAACTAAGATAGAAAAACATAAACCTCATTCCTCTGTTTCCTTTCATGATTACAAAAGGCAAGGGTTGCATCAAAATCCTGCTGAAGAAACCTCCTGTAGACAATCAATATTTGTCATTAGTAAGACACCACCAAATTGCAACAAGCATCAAATTTCCATCTTATCATCTAATATTGGTATTAAAGGTCCTGCAAATTGCATTATATGAATTATTTAATCATGTAGCAATCTACTTAGTGTTGCAGACAAATCTAGGGTATACTGCAGCAACTAGATTTTTAACACAGATAAGGTATTAGGTTAATGAAGTTTAAATAGCCTTCAAGGTGGTATATTGTAATTACTGCCTCTGAGAACAGTCCCTTTGACATCAGGAATATTTTCCATGCGACTACCTATGGCAATTGACACTACAAGGAAAAAATAAAAGAAGACAGTTCAAAAAGGAAAACACGGTTCTCCTATGAAAGAAAAAAACATGGTTCTCCACACTTACGGTTGAGAATTATGATTTTGGATATTTTGATAACGGTCACAAGCATCAGATAGAGAACCGTAATGATGCTGTCGTTGCTGATTAAGTTGATGGTGGAGTTCTGCAACTTTCTGCTTCAACCTGGCCACATCTGCTTCTGCCAGGGCTATCTCCTCAAGTTCAGCCCTTGTCTTCACACCAGTTTAGAGTGATAAGAATTTGAATTGCACAAGGATATGGAACAGAAATCAAATAAAAGCAAATTCTTAACAACTTACACAAACCTTAGAATCCATTCCACGTGAACTGGCTAACTGTCCAGAAGACATACTCAAACCAACCTCCAATGCTGCTCTAAGATCTCGTTCAGCTTGTAGCTGCTCTTGCAATCTTGAAACCTATATCATCATTTGCAGATTAGATGTAAACGAAGAGAGAGTAAAGCAGAGATATTATCTACTCCAAAGAAGCAAAGAGGAAATTACTTTAAGGTATACAAAAGTACATGTGTGCTAAAACAGTACCAGTGAAAGTTATTAGATCTAACTCCCACATTCACAACCTAGAGTTATTATAAGGGAGATAGTAGCCAGGTTTTAACTTTTAATATCAAATATAATGGCTTTGTATCAAGTGACTTCTTTACTTAGAAAATATCAAGCCAGTCGCTTAAGCAAATATAACCAGACATAAGCCAGTCGCTTAAGCAAATATAACCAGCACTTTTGCTTGCCTAATTGGCTTTGGAAACTATACACTAGTGGTGTACTGATGAGGTTTACCATATTCTGTGAAAGCCCATTCAGTTCAAGTCCAAAAAAAGGTTATTGTCACTTCTCTTTTGCACTGTTGTAAAGGAAATTTGAAAGTTAACCCTCCCAGTGTCAAACTGAAGATTAAACCCAAAACACCATCAAATGAAGGCTTAAATATATCAACAGGACCTCTATTATATACCCTCTATCATCTGCTGTGGTCCTTGAATATTATAAAGTTGTTCATTCTAAATTAATGATTGCACAGATAGAGTGTGCATGTGATATAAAATAGTGCCCGGGCAAGGAAAAGAAAATCAGTTGGAATGTTTTCATGAACATACGTCTTGTTCCAGTGCCAAGCGCCGCTCATGTAAAGCCTGCTTCCTTCTCTCCAAGCTAGCTTGTAAAATTGCGTTTCCTCTAGCCTACAACAGGAGGTGTCTGATTCAGTTGGTAACAGCACCAGTTCATATGATTTGACATTATTATGACTTAAGCAGAAGTATAGTTACCTCTTTTGCAATCCTGTGCTGCAAGTCATTTTTTGCAATCTCAAGCCTCTGAATAGAAAGCCTAGAAACAGCAAAAAAATTATTTCACTTACTGAAAACACTAGGAAAATAAATGCAGCACAGACCAGATTTTTATTAGGAGTTCCTTTAAGGCTCCAAACAAAACATGGCATGGATCCAAGAACATATTTAAAGGACTCATGTGAGGAAAATGAAATTTGATTAGCAGGTGCTTAAGCATTAGGCATGTAGCTACAACAATAGCTAAGATCTAGAACATCTTCGACCGCTTATTTGAAGACAATGGAAACATTCCATTAAAAGATTTATCCTTATAATGTGAAAGAATTAAGGGTTGAGGAATTATGGGATAGAATTAAATTTTGGGCATCTCTTTGGGCTTCAGTTTCGGGGCAGTTTAAGGATTATCACTACTCTATCATCATGAGAGACATGATGGCAGTTTTAAGATGATTTTACTTAAGTTTTGTTTTGTGTTTTTTAATTACAGAATTTCTTTCAGTCTTAGTAGCTCAGACACTCTATATTATAGGTTTTGTTGTTTGATCGAGGTTTTTTCCTCTTGATTATCAATACAATGTTTCTATTCAAAAAAAAAAAAATGTGAAAGATACGCACGCCATACAGCAAAGTACAAAAACATATGATGATTATCTTACTCTTCCTCTCCAGAAGAATCAACTGATTCCATTGACGGTGTCTTTCTTGCCTGAATAAAAATAAATAAAGAATATCAGATGCCATTGGATTTTAAAACACAAACTGTAAAAGCAGGACTGCGATATTATGTCCTCATCTCCCCTAAAACAAATCATGTGTTCACACTTTGCCTCTCTAAACAAAAGGCTGCCAGGACACATACTGTTTACCAAAAATAAAATAAAAAATCTACAGTAGAAATGCCCAATTAAAAAAGAGACAACGACATTCAAAACCAAAAAATTAAAAAAATAAAGCTCAAGCTTCATGATATTGAAAAAAATTAATAATTTGATTCGCTTAATGCCTCTTAAGCCAATGGGACCCACACATCCTATCTCCCTTATTGACCCTGAGTCCCCGATCATCCACATATAACCATGGATGAAAATATAGATATAGACACTCAGATTTATGGAAATATTGGTGAAATATCGATATTGACAGACACTTCAGGAAACTTTAAAAGGGTAGAAACTACGTATAAAACTTTAGAAAATATAAATTGATTAAGAACTCCTCAATTAAACATAAAAAATTTCAGAGTAGCAACAAATTTATGACATTTAAATGAATACATTGAGTAGCACAACCACTAATAGATGCATGTTCTTGAAAGCCCAATAATAACCTTAAGACAGAGTAGATATCAACTCACATTGCTTCTTCCCCAAAATGCCGAGCGCTTTGCATTATGATTGGATCCTGTGACTTTAGCCACTGCTTTCACACTTCCTGATTCAACTCCAGACACCTGCAAGGGATGCCCTGGATCCATTGCTGACAGAATCTCTCCCATTGATCTGTAAGATTCTCCAGCAGGTGATGCGCTTGGTGTTTCCGTCTCACTAATTGAAGTTCCATTTTCTTTTTTCTGTTTGGTTCCACTTTCCATTACTTCAACATTTGGATCTCTGATTGGTTGAGGAACACCTGAATTTGAACTCTCAGCTGAAGCATGATTTCCTTTAGGGGATCCAACATCCAAATCATCACCCCCAAATGCCTGTATGAGTAAATCAACATACATGTCAACCAAAGTTACTATAATTCATGTAGATGAACATTTCAATGGAACGAAGAAAGAATTAAATAAAATATACATAATAAGGAACTTGCATATAACTTAATTGTTTTAGTATGCCTATTAGACTCATTAACACCACAGAGCTAATCACGGACCATGGCTATGAAGAAAAAACGAAGAAGGCAATGCTTACAGAAAGTGGATTTTTATTACTATTTCGTCAGAAAATCAACATAATGTGATACTGTGAACTTTCCAAGTGTCTACTAAGCTAATGAAATACAACAAAGGATCAAAAGGCTAACATGAACTTTCGATCGACTTCATATAAATCATAGTGGATCCCACAGCCATTACTGGAGTCAACACAATCAGAAGGTTGGAAGGCACTATGTATTATTGTCGCATGGAGAAATGGACTCTATAACCATTATGCACAATGAAAGATCAAAATATAAAATAATTACCTTGCACAGGAGTAGTGGACTCTATAATCATTTTAATGGAACAACACACACACACACACACACACACTGAGAGAAAGAGAGAGAGAGAGAGAGAGAGAGAGAGAGAGAGAGAACCTTATAATCATAGAGGTCACTGCCACCATAACCACTGCTTTCACTCAATTTTCCACTATGTACACGGTCAAGGTCATCATCTGTTTCCGGATCAACTTCATTTTCTGCATCATGGTAACCATTGTCTTTCATGTCAATATTTTCATCGTCAGAAGAATCTTCACTCCCACTATTCTCAATCCGAGAATCAGCTGAAATAGAACACCGCAGTAGATTTTCATCCTGAAACAAGAGCCAACCACCTTATAATTGAAACAAATGGAACAGCTGCTTGAGATTTACAGCATTTTAATAGCATGTAAAGGTAAACCATAAAAAACAGAGTCAACAAAGTTTTCTTTCTTTCATGAATATATCATTTAATTTACATTAAAGTCACTAGAGATGCCACCTAATTAACAAAACTTCCAATGCAGCTCAAAGAAAGCAACCGGGAGGAAAAAGAAAATGGTTGAACAGTTAAAGTAAGATGAAGTAAATAACAGAGCATATTAGTGAGAGGCCGGAAGAGAATTAAGTGCAAAAAGATCTACTACAATATATACTCCCTCTCTCAATGGAAAGAAATTGCATGGCATCAACTAATCCCTAGAATGTAAAATCTCCTATCATAAACATGGTGGAAATGCAGGAACAGCATAGTCTTAACTTTGGAGCTCAACCCACATGGCCCTATCACTGATAGAACAAAAGTTACCAGACTTTCAGATAACCAATTATCTCAGACTAGAATAGAGAAACTTTAGACAAAAAGGAAGGCCCAATCAACATGGTCTTACGCATTTTCAAGAATCTTAACCACAACACCTTCTTTTTCAGCCAATACACCCCTCAGCCAATTAATTTTAATCGACAACTAGAACCAAATCCAAATTTGTCTATCATTAACTTAAACACTTAAGGCTTGGATATTGGCTCAACCAGACGCTCTGTCAGTGTCGTTGATGAGACGTTAGCTAGATACAATACAGACATGTCACCAAGCTGGCTGGTATTCATTACTCGCAAATAATGGATTTTCTTCAAGATCAAGCAATTATGCAAGCCTTCACTTATTGATGAAGAATATATGTAAAACCTTAACCAACAGCATCCGAATAATCCTGAAACACCGCCATGGAAACCAATATGGAACAGGGGATTTCTCCATACCTAACTAATAATTTTCTCTTAAATTTCTTCCTCTTTAGATGTTATGACCACCCCCACACACCATCTTGGACTATAAAAACCATACACAAACCCAGCAAAGGCCAAGGTCCCCCCGACAGTCACCACTCAGGACAAAAGCTTTCTCCAAAATGGCACACACACTGCCATATAAGGCTACAACACACTCGATATACAAATGGATCTAACATCGCACATGACTAGAATACACCCTGGCTTACACAAAGGCCCACCTCCTACCAATTTTGCTCAAATTTTGTTTCTTGAAGAACAACTAAATCTGGGTCTTCCTTGACCAAAATTTCCTTTATATCTTCACTGAGAAATTTCTAAACCCACCCTACTGTTTGTTATGATCGAACCCCTCTCACCGGGACCACTACTACTCTTCTTTATCAGTTCAACCAATCTTATGAACTTATCCTCAGTAAATCAAGGATGCCCCATCCCACAACAAAAGGGATATTAATAGGGAGGGGATAGCCTGACATGTTTCAACATATATTATGGATAGGTTGTAGTAAATTTTTAAGTTTAGGTTATACAATTTGAAACAATGAGTATCCACCTAACAAGATCGTAAGAACACGTAATGTAATAAACACACTATTCCTGTAAAACTAGATTGAGAGTATCTTACATCAAAAATGTTTTCATATTCCTCCAAAAGAGTTGTAATGATCGCTTGTGCATTATTAGCAGCATTTGCTGCAGCAAGAAGCTGGGCAGAATTATCTCCATTCACATCAAACTCATCATCCAACTCACATTCACCAGCTAATAGAGGGCGTAAGAGCAAGGGTGCCATGCAAGCAGCAACTGCAGAAGGAGTCATCCGATTCTCATGCGAGTGAGATGAGATGGTATGCATCATCTTCAAAATTCTGAAAAGAAAAGAAAGAAAAGAGTAAGATGATAGACCGATATGATTGCTCAGTACAACTGGAAACAGAACGTATCAAGGGAAAGATCAATAAGTATAGTCACTCTACAATATAGCATGGTCAAAATCTACAAATTTTATTTTTCCCCAAACTGACAACTTAGCATTCAAGTATAAAACACAGGTTCTAGTGTAAATTTATGGCATATTTTGGTATTACATGCTTATCAAGGAAGCAAGCAAAATGCAAGTCCCTAAACCCTAAACGTGCTTATTCTTAATAACCTTTCATGGTACAATGTTCAAATGTAAACAATTGGCCGCAAAAAGATAGGCATAGTATACGAGTAATTCACTCTGAAAGGAGCAGAATTGGTAAATCATTTCTTCCTTTGTTGTCAGGTCAGTTACAGAAATACAGTTCTCAATGTGGTGAACATCATTACGAACTACATACCAAAGTACCTTACTAGGGGTCCACCTAAAGGATAGTCTACCGAACCCAATATCAGTATGTTTCATTCGAACTTTCAATGTTCTAAAACAAGTATCAGTAGTTTGTGTAAATTTTACTGATATTTACATCAATATATCCGAACATCCAAATATCAATATTTCAACCGACACTAATATCTTCATCCTTGCTTATAATTATTTTCATGCATCCCTTCACTACCAACATGTAAAATATTTCATTCCCATAAAAACTCAAGAATTTTTTATGAAGTTTATAACAGAATATGAAGAATCTCAAGCATAATGAGTAGGACTCAAAAGGCCACAAAAATTGTCTACACAAAAGATGAAATAAGACATCCCCTACCATGTAACAGATGGATATATAGGTTACCTCTGTAATAAACGGCGGTTTGGCTCAGGAAATGTCTCCAATATTGAAGAGCGCATTGCATTAATCCGAGCTTCCTTTCGATCAATTTCTAGTCAAACAGAATACAATGGTACAAATTACATACAAAAATAATATATGCTGATCATATACACAAATAAATTCAGAAACTCGAGGAAACTTTAGTGGACATTAAAATTAATGTGGATACTAGTACAAATCTCCGCATCATGCATAAAGAGTACTAATTAATGCGTCAGATTACTACACATGAGACTGATGGCCAATCTTTTTTTCTTTTTCTGCAAAGGACAATCATATAACCTTAGAATGTTGTTATACAGTGTCACAGAACAATTCCAATTATTGAATTCCCAAACATAAAGAAAAACCAGATTTCTTAACCTACGAACACGCATGACATAGAGCTAAACTTACTATAAGCTTCTAGCAATGCAGTGCAGCAAGATGCTGGTACTGGAGACGAGGGCAGCTCTCTCAGAACATGCTTCAGATCAAACAGCTTGAGTAAATATTGATTTGAACGCATTATTCATATTAGTTAACAAATAGCATCAATTAGTTACGGGAAAGTACCTTGACACAATCACCAATAACATGAGCGTCCTCACCGGGATCAAATTCAGTCTTGCCTTAAAACATGAAAAACTGGTTAGGTTACTCATTTGGAAATGCATGCTTCACAGAAAGTTCACCGCATAAGCTAAAAGATGGAACATCCAACTGAGGCATATAAAATCTATTCTGTGCTGGCAATACATCAAAGACATTCATAAGCAATCGCCCAATTAAATAAAACAGATACTTCCAACTTTAATAAAACAGATACCTTGTTCATATTCTTGTACCCTACGTTCTACCTCCTCAACATCCGCTGACTGTCGCAAAATTCCTTCAACTTTAGTACCTATTGGACAAATAACTTACATAGATTATGAAATTGTATGCTATAATGCTCAAAAATATTCTTTTATTCTATTTTTCTGTATCTCTTCAAGCATAATGAGTTATTTCCCAAAATTTTGTTTCCAAATAGTTAGGCAATTAGAATTAAGAGTTTGTGCTGATAGTCTCCACAGTGTGGTATACAAAGAAATATCTAAACTTCTGCATAGCCAATATATGAAAAAATATATCAATACTGTGCTTTTTGGAAGTAAACCAATTCCCAAAATACCAGACATGAATAAAGACCAACATATATGTGCACTTTTCTTATTACAGTCGTCTATCCATAGATGGCATCTTTAAAGCACGGGTATTGAGTATCCGATACAGCCATAAACACCTCTACATGTATCGGATAACTCCAAATTTCTATCCAGTTGACTTTTTGGAAAATCTGGCTTTTGGATATGGGATGCGTGCGCAAGAGATACAGGATGCACATGGGGAGAGGATTTTTGTAAGTTTGTTTACAAAAGGTCTGAGGGAAATTTTAAAATTTTCTGGAGTTATAATGTCATATATACAGAATGTAAACAATTTTTTCCTTCAGTTTCAAATTCTGTTAATATCTGAGATCACAACATACCAGACTTTTCGAGGAACCGAAGAGCTTTCTCAAGGAACGAAGGACCTCCATCAATATCTTCTAGCGCAAGCAGAATTGGTCTTCCAACAACCAAAGATTTAACAGGCCGCTTATCCCTCCCTGAAAGCCCAAAATTATGTATAAATACACCAGCTCCAGAGAGATTAAATCACGAAACATTGAATGGGTAAAGATTGAAAAAGTTACATTGATGGAAGGACCCTTCCATTGTATCATTTGTGTCATTTCGGAAAATCCCATTGTGTCCCATGACAAGGGCAGCACTTGGAGCTTGTGCAAGAGCATGTTCAAGGGCTGTCTTCCACTCATACAAGTCTTCTGATGTCTCAGCCTGGGATTTGGATAAACACAGAGAATATTTACAAATAAATATCAGCAGAAACTATGCAATTATATAATAAATTCAAATAAGACTTGGACAACAAAATCATATAAACAATCACCTTAAGGGTGAAGGCCCGACCATCACGTCCATCAGGAAATAAAACAGTCAGAAGCTTTTTATCTTCTCTAACAACAACACTACAAGAAACCAGTTGCATTTGTTAGACAGATTGCAGATAATAATGAAACAAACAGTTTAGTAGCCATGCATACCTCCCAGAATTGTTCAAGTCAATGCCCCCCAAAGTCAGATTTACTTCACCACCTCTTTGTGGAAGCGCACTCTATGCAAAAGTTAAAACAATCATTTCCATTTCTATTAACAATTAAAACACACAAAATTTGATGTATGAGTTAAATATAATGTTAATCAGTTAATTACAGCCTGCAAAGTCTCAAAATACTATGCTAGTATTACACTCAGAAACAGGAAATCATTTAACAAAACCAGATTGCCAAAAAAAAATGACCATTTCAATGCCTACTGTTGTGGTTAATTCCCGAACAAGCTATCTTTATATAAGCTAGATCCCCCAACTTTTCATTACCTTCCACACAAATTTGGGCACACACAGAAAAACCAATAATGTCCTGCCTCTGTTTTCAAAATATTTGCTTGGAAAATCAGCTAACAGTTTGCAAACAATCCAGTAAACTCTTTTCATTTAGGCTTACTGTATTTCAATAGTGTTTCTGGTTTATTATGTGTGGGCCACACATCATAAACCAGAAACACTATTTAAATACAGACCCTTTTAAATTGAAATTATATTCCCAACGTGACATGTTCATTAAGGAATGAAGGGATGCCATTCATTTTAGTGGTTTGTCTTAATAACGTACAAAGAAGACAACAATGCTAAATGAAGAGAATATTTTTTGGTCTGAGTGAATAAATGAAGAGAATATATGCAACTCAAAGTACAAAGGTTGTGATATGAAGGCCGGAATAGGGATCCATCCCATATCATGAGGCAATGGAAGAAGTTCCAAAATATCTTGACTTGGTAGAATACTAGTGTCTTTCAAAGATTCAGGGAAGCTTAGTGTGAGCCTATTATTTTTCTAACAAATTAATCAACTACCTATATTTGACAGAAAAAATGTGAGGGGAAAAGTATAGCCAACTGAAGACAGTAAAAATGTCAAAGAAGTGCACATTTTCCTGGTAGTCGTCCAATGAGGTACTTAATAAACATGGCAGTCAGTGGTTTGTGAAAAAGGGTCTATAATAGACTAACAGTAAGCCTTTTCTCAGGAAGTTGGAATTGCAGTTGGTACTAGAGCATTGAAAGTTAGGCATTTCTGCAAACTGATAAATTGTTAAAGCTGTAAATAAGCAATGAGCATAAAGCTCAAAAATAAAAAAATTCGGACTTTCAAAAGCTTAGCCAACCTAGTTGATTCTGGAAGTATTCAACACTAATAGCTAGTCTAAACCAGGTGATTGTCAAATCACCATAGGGTGGACCCTGTGCAAATTGTCACTGCATGAGCATGCATTGTGTGCACCACAACATTAGTTTATGCATGTTGGCAAAAGATATGAAATTCAAATTTAGAAGATAAAAGATGATCCTAGTTATGATTTCTTTTATGCCAAAAAACAACTTCAAAAGTCACATAGAATGTACTATTATATCATTCCAAAGGATATCAAACCAAATCTAAATTTGTGATGATAAGAATGTTCAGCAAGCAAAGCAATAAAAAAGACACATTTCTACAACCTTAGTCCAATTTCAAAACTCAAAACAGCATTTCCTAAGTTTACTATTTTTAGAGCAAATATAAACAAACATGAATCCAGTGACCAGCCAATCTTTTTCAATAAACAGAGTCAATCATAGAGAGCAATTCAGAAAATTATTAAAAAGGACACGGGAATCAAAAAGAAACCTAAACATATTAGTATAGTCACAAAGAAGATAAAGAGATTACTGATTGATACTAACAGGATCATTTTTAAAGAAAACCAAAGAAGTCCGTGTGAGGATAAACCACCGCTTCTTCCAAGACTTCCAGCCTATGCCTGCAAAGTTAAGGTAAGAACAAAAGATAAAACTAATGAGCGGAGGAAAGGTGATCGTGAGAAAACGATTAAATGCATGATAAGAAAATAAAGATAAAAACATAAATTCAAACTCTAGTTGATAAAACTAAACATTTCAACCGAGTTAACATATAGTTGTGAGGAATAGCTCAAAACCTTAAGGCCATGTTTGTTTGACTGGAATGCTTAAATGGGAATAGGAATTTTTTCCACTTCCCTGACTATTATAGAAAGAAATGATTTTTTAATTTCCATTTCCGATGTTTGGAACAACCCTAGAATCAAGATAAGAGGAAGGTGTAGAATTCTCATTTTATCCTTTACCCATTTAAAAATAAAAATAACATAATAAAGAAGCCCACCCTCAATCTATCCAAGAGCAGCAGTGCCTCTCCTTCTCCACCTATATCAAAGCTCTCTCGTCCCTCCAAGTGCCACATGGCTCTCCCACCCAACCTACACATACCGCTTCAACACCCCTTCCACCCCTTCTCTCTACCACCACCACCTACTGATGCTCCTTGTTTCTATTAAACTTGCCCCAGCCAAGTTACTTATCCATTACCCAACCCAACTTAAAACAACAAGACTTTTTCACTTCTCACACAATTCTAAAGTTGAAGAAACTGTTCAATTTTCAATCACACGTATATCGAAACACATTTTCTAAATTGCCACGGTTTACATATTTTCACGTTACCTTCAAGTAAGACTTGTTAGCTTTTAATGTAGCACCAGTCTCATTAAGGATACTTGGTCATACGTCTCCTACTTAATATTAGGATTGCAGTTTCTTTATTTTCTTTTCTTGTTTTATTACTTTCTTATTTCCTAAGTTTATGTTAGAAAATTACTCTTTGCTATGCCTTAATTGTCATCTTCATTATTTATCATTAAATTATGCAATTCATGAAGATCTTGTTACGGAAAGAGACCAACACATTCCTATAAATTGGCTCAATACAGCTGAGCTCCTATCAAGCTTGACTTTCTTTTTAGCCAAAACCAAGTTCAAGCTCAATAAGTACAAAGAAGCCAAGCTTGAGCACTGTGAAGATAGCATTCCGAAGGCAAATTTTCCAGTTCCAGTTAAACTAAATTGTTCGTCTAAGACTACCGTAATCGCACAAATGCCTAGTGACTGTCACTAAATAAATAAACAAGTTTGGGAAACCCAACCAAAACTGCCTTAAGGAGAAAATAGTAATGGAGAAAGTGAGACGTTTACCAACCTTTCGAAGATATGAAAAGTGGGCCACTCTTGAAGACCTGCCAGATCATCTCAAGTGTTAGAAATCATGAATAATCACGACCCACCAAGCACCATGTGAAACTAGTTCAAAAATTAAGCACCAAAGGAATAGAACAGAACGTCCCAAATATTATCAGGTCACATTGATAATTAAGAAACTGTGATTATGATGAACTGGCAGTTAAGAACACATTCGAATGATCAAGAATGAATAAAACAGCGAATGCTTCATCGATTCCCTGAAATTTTAGGCAAGTTGAGGTTTTGTTCAAATAAAGGAAACAGCATTGCAGTTACATTCACATAACAAAAATAAAAACATTACAAATCCATGTCAACATTACTTGAACATACTCAGCCTATTGCCACTTCAATCATTTCGACAAATGAAGTTGGTACAGATAAGTAGGGGAACCATGATTTGAATTTCCTTTACCTTTCATTTTCCTTTTTACACTTCCCTCAGCAATCAGAACAGAAAAGGGAAACAAATCAATAAAGTTAACAAATTTCATAACACTTCGGACATTACACCATCTGGGATTTAAACGGAACCAACATCGAGAAACTTAGCATTCCCTTTAGTCCCACAGAAGCCAACTAAATTAAATTTTTAACAATAGAAAACAAAACAAAACAAAAATTCCACAACTTTGCATCCAGTTCAACTCGTTTTCCCAATAACCAAGCAAACCAGAGGAGCAAAAACCGTACCGTATTAGAACCTCCAGGTCTTGGGCGCTCAAAAGCAGCTAAAGAGGCCGACATTTTGGCCGACGAGCATCGAAATCGCGGTCAGCAACAGCCAACATTTCAGCGAGGCGAATCGTTGGAGCCGCCCATTTAACAGACTAGGCGGAGACGGAGCAGATCGGCGAGCGAGCTGAGATTTCAGCAGCACGATCTGAAAACCCAGCACAAAGAGGAGAAGGGGAGAGAGAGAGAGAGAGAGAGAGAGAGAGAGAGAGAAAGAGAGGGGCTTCAAGAAGAAGAATGGGTTTTCTAGGGTTTTGGATATGGAGAGATGGGTGGAGAGTTAAAAGAAGCAACAACCAGAAATACTGGTGTGTCTGGTTATGGATGTCAAAGAAGAATGTGAAGGAAGCAAAGCAAGCAAAAAAGGTGAACTTTAAATCTCTATATTTGTTGGAATTGCTTTGCTCTTTTGTTTTTTGTTTTTTGTTTTTTTGAAGTTTTAATTTTTAATCAATTAGATTAGGTAGTAGAGTACAGCAGTGGCTTTAGCAGTATTTATTTTTTATAGGTAATGAATTATGAGAGAATGTGTTTGCTTTTCACCTACTTGAAGTTGAAGAAGGAGAGGGGAGGGGAGGAGAGGAGGGGGAGGGGGAGGGTGTGGTCGTGTGCAGTCAAGATCAAGTCTCAGTGGAGAATTTGGAGCAATGGGAACAGTCCAAGCTGCCAAGCTGGCAATGGGAGAGGATCTAGAGGCCCCCTAATAATCCGAATTCTGAAGACTTGCGTTACTTTCACTTGTTCACGGGCCCTGTCTGTGTAAAGAGATTTGAACTGTACATCCACCGGTAGATAGCTCTACACTCGTGGCAGTTGTGAGACTGATTTAATTGTTTTTTGGTCAACAACCGCAGACTAGTTTATTTGTTTTTTGGTCAACATCTAAAGACTGTTTTTTTTTTTTTTTGAAATAGTAGAAATTCACTTGAAAAACAGGGCACAAATCCAAGATACAACAATAATAACACTGACCCATAAGAAGGTTCTTGCAATACATAGACTAAAACAACATAGCCAACTAAGCACAAGTAGTACAAGATAGTTAGAAAACAATTATACAACTTGAAACCCAGCTAACAAGGAGTTACAAATGAGGAGGACCCAAATCTCTGTAACAACCAATGCTTTAAGAAGATCAAGACAGAGAACAATCTCTTTAACTTCATGGGACAGGAAATACCCCAAGAGTGGAGGGCATAACCTCTCAACTTCCACTAAGACATTCCAAAGAATATTACAGCATCTCCTAATCCCCACTTGACCCCAAGCACAATAAAAGTAGATCCACCAAAATCAGTTGTGAGACTGATTTAAGGTTTTTTTTGGACTGAAGACTAGTTTGTTAAGACCATTTCTAATATAAAAGATCCTAAACTTATACTTTAGACTCCTTAATACAAATATTTCATTTATATCATCCCAGTCGCTAAATAAAAGTTAGAAATGCCGATTTCCTTCCTCTTTGTAAAATTGGAATGAATTTCTTATTCCACTCAATTGCTTTACATTGCTTTACATTATATATTGTCAATGAAGATACACATTAGTCATTGTACGATCAAGCAATCCACCTTACAATCTAGTTGTACAACTAAAAAAATTAATAATAATTTTTACAACTGCTCCTATAATTAAGTCCCTAAACTGTAGGGATTTAGTTGATGTCTTAACATTCCCCTCAGGTTGGAGAGTGGATGCCAAGAACTCCCAACTTGCATAACATGGATGAGTATTGACAATCAATTTCAATATGTCTAATTCTTTAATGGAAAACTGGGTTAGCTGCTATATATAATGTCGATTGATTATCGAAATCCAATGTAGCTGGCCCTATGTTTGGAATATGCAAATCTTGGAATAATTATCGTAACCAAGAAAGTTCACAACATGCATTTGTCATTACTTGATAATCCTCCTCTTCTGAAGAAAGGGGAAATTATTTTCTGCCTCTTTGTCCTCCATGAAACCAATGAATCACCAAGGAACACATAGTAACCAGTGGTTGTCTTTTGTTTGTGCAAATAATCTCTCGGGAGAAAATTCACTTCTAGATCCTTCATCCTTTGAACTTCTTTCTCTCTCCTCATTGATTCATGTAAAAAAGACCGGAGTAAATAGACCACACCAAGGGGTGTTGGCCAAAGGCCCTTTGATGCCTAAATTCGATTGAATCTAAGTGAAACAATAGCTAAAAAAGGATACGGACATTTCTCTAGGGTGAGAACCAGGTGGCCGGAGCCTTGTGTAATGGCCAGAGCCATGTGGAGAGACAAATATGGAGAGATGAGAGCAATATCGGCGGCGGCAATGGAGTTGCTGTCGGCTAGGAGAGAGAGGGGAGAGAGATCTCGAGTGTTTTTGCAGGGTTTCGGAGCTAGGTTTAGAAGTACCTTGAATGATAAATGAAGCCATCTACTTATAGGAGCCTCGGAGGCTAGGGTTTCGCAGAAAATGAAACTCTTATTGGGAAAAAGTTTATTCTTTCCCCAAATTTCAAAGAATTGAGTCCATTAGGGATTGGCTTATTATCACAAAACGTCCCTAAGGTTTACGAAACTATCAGATTGCATCCTTAATGTTTTTTCTGTCATTCATGGTTCTCAAGGTTAGTATGTGTGATCACAAATGGTCCCTGCCATTAGGTTCCGTCAAAAACTCTGTTAGTTTGTTGACGTGTCATATATATATATCACAAAACATCCCTGAGGTTCACACATCTATCACAAATGGTCATTGCGAAATTTTTTAATTTTTTAATTCAAAATTCATAAAATTTTGGTTTTCTTTTTTATATTATTAAAAATTATATATTGTATTTTAAATACATATTACACTATATTTTTGAAGATGTTAGCTCTACATATATGCATGCATATCAACAAACTAATGAAGTTTTTTTTAAAATAATTTAAAATTCATAAAATTTAAAAATGAAAAAATCATTTATAGATGGATTTTAACCTTGAGGACCATTTATGAAACCTAAACCCTTGGTTTTTTTATTTTTAAATTTTATGAATTTTAAATTATTTAAAAAAAACTTCATTAGTTTGTTGATGTGGCATATATGTGGAGCCCACATCTACAATAATATAGTGTCATGTGTATTTAAAATACAATATATATTTTTAAATAATTTAAAATTCATAAGATTTAAAAAAGAAAACCAAAAAATTTATGAATTTTAAATTTAAAAAATTTAAAAAAATTGCAAGGACCATTTGTGATGGGTGCATGAACCTTAGGGATGTTTTGTGATACATATATATGTCACGTCAGCAAACTAACGAAGTTTTTGACGGAACCTAACGGCAGGGACCATTTGTGATCGCACATACTAACCTTGAGGACCACGAATGACAAAAAAAAACATTAACGATGCAATTTGATAGTTTCATAAACCTTAGGGACGTTTTGTGATGATAAGCCTTAGGGATTTGATTGGGATCAAATGTCCTAATTTGATGATGATTATATCTCCTTATTAGGATAATATCTAAATTAGTGGTATTATCTTATTAAATAAAGATAATATCACATAATTAAGATATTATCTCAATTTTTAGTATTAATTAATTGGCCAAATAAATGGGCTCAATTAATTAATTTAAGGGATATTCTTCTTTTCCCCGTGGCGTCTTGTGATTGGAGATGAAAATATTTGCTCCTACAAATGCCTCCCAGCTTCTGCATGGCGCTTGTATGGCGTGTAGGAGATGTAGTAACCAATGGTTGTCCTTCTAGTTGTTGGACAACCTCCCCAATCTGAGTTACAATATGCTCTTAACTTTATATCATTGTGAGTTGAAAAGAAAATTCATTGTCCTAGAGTATTTTTCAAGTATCTCAAGACCCGAACGGGTCTAGATGTGGCTTATTAGGTTCATGCATAAACCTACTTAGTATACGAATTAAGTATGTGATATCAAGCCCTGTGATTGTGAGATAAACAAGTTGCCCCGCTAATTAGCTGTATTTGGATGGATCATGGATTAATTCTCCTATATTATATGTGAGTTTAATGTTTTGCCCCATAGGAAAAGTAACAAGTTGTTCTCCCCAAATTCTCATATCTTTGAGGATATCTGTGAGACCCTAGAAATTTTATGGTGCTTAGAAAATATTTTATAGGATTTGTGGAGAATTTTTACGGGAATTTTGAGAAATTTTTAGCTTTGAGGTAGTATTTACTTAAGTAATTTTATTATTATAATTGAGTATAGAGATCAATTTACAAGTATAATTATGCATGTTGGAAGGAATATTTCAAAAGGAGTGAACAAGCAAACCGTAACTGCTCTGTCCTTTTGCGAGTCCCAAAGAAAAACTCCATGGAGGAGGGAGGAGGAAGAAGCATCATTGCCCCTCATCCCCTCCTCCCCTCCTCTCTCCTTGCTTTTTCTTTTGGGTTAGTGAATAAGTCTACTGGGCATTTTGAATAAGAAGCCCTTTGTAGTGATTTCTTCTGAGCCATGGTTAGATTGAAGTTCCCAAAATCCGCTTTCTTCAGAAGAGGCGAATTATCAAGTAATGACAAAGGCATGTTGTGAAATTTCTTGGTTATGATATTTATTCCAAGATTTGCATATTCCAAACACAGGGCTAGCTACATTGGATTTCGATAATCAATCGACATTATATATAGCAGCTAACCCAGTTTTTCATTAAAGAACTAGACATATTGAAATTGATTGCCAATACTCATCCATGTTATGCAAGTTGGGAGTTCTTGGCATCCACTCTCCAACCTAAGGGGAATGTTAAGACATCAACTAAATCCCTATAGTTTAGGGATTGAATTATAGGAGCTGTTGTAAAAATTATTATTTATTTTTTTAGTTGTACAACTAGATTGTAAGGTGGATTGCTTGATCGTACAATGACTAATGTATATCTTCATTGACAATATATAATGTAAAGCAATGTAAAGCAATTTAGTGGAATAAGAAATTCATTCCAATTTTACAAAGAGGAAGGAAATCGGCATTTCTAACTTTTTTTTTTCGACCAGGACGATATAAATGAAATATTTGTATTTAGGAGTCTAAAGTATAAGTTTAGGATCTTTATATATATTAGAAATGGTCTTAATAAACTAGTCTTTAGTCCAAAAAAAAAAACCTTAAATCAATTGATTTTAACGGATCTACTTTTATTGTGCTTGGTGACAGGACCCGACCCAAATTCCACTTTGGAATCTGAGCCGAACCCTGTGCGTGTTCGACACATCGCAGGTGCCGGGCACTTTTGACCAAAATGCCCTTCTAAGTTTCCCAAAATTCTTTTCTTCAAGTTTGACTTCTGCCGAAAATTCGGCAGTCTCCCCTGTAATTCGCTCGTTTCCCAAAATTTTTACCTGTATAACACATAATTTTTATAAACCCAAGCGTTCAGCATGCACAATAATATCATTCATGCAACCAAACATCACATCATTTTGGCCTCAGACCTCATTAAATCAAATAAATCATTATGTTAACGGAATTTGATCCCAATTTTTAGAACAACCCCAGTACAATAATAGGTTTCAAAATAACTTAACTGCACAGCTTTTCAATCACTTGGTCTCGCGGCTGCACCTAGTAACTCTAAGTTGCCTACGTACCCTTAATCAGGGATCAAGCTACACGCAGTTCTTTCACTTTTTATATTGCACCTATGTAACTTGCTAATTGTTATTTTTCATTGTAATTGCAAATCAATCCAAGTTCTCATGTTAATGATATGCTCAATAACCTTCACAAACTCCGAAGTAAAACTCTTCAACTATCCCAATTTTCAAAACAGTTCATACTCAGAACATAAGTAAACCACTCACTGAACTTCCTCTAATTCATAAATCAATTATATATTACTGGCTTAGATTGTTATATATATAAAATAAAAATAAATAGAAATAACAAATAGAACAAACAAACTCTGAAGCATCTTTTAACCTTTCCTTCGAAGCTCACATAAAGCTCGTTTATAAATACATATATATATATATATATATATATATATATATAAAGATTTATAATTAACTTATTTCAAATAAGTAGGAAAACAAGAAAATTATTAAAATAACATTGACCACGTGAAATCTAAATGTCATTATCAACAGTTTACATAAAAACCTACTTCCCTCTTTCTCAAGTAATAACAAATTTAATATTCAAGAAAATAGTTATGAATGGTAAAAACTCTTTAAAACTTAGAAATCTTCTCGCAAGCCTCGGAAACACAAAGTCACCTGAGCCGCATTCCTCGCAGAACTCGGGGGATATGTAGTCAATCCCAGAATGCATATCCTCGCACCACACGGTTCAGGCATCCCCGAAACTCTTGGGGCAATGTCATAAATGATAAATCCATTTCAAGGGCAACTGGGGGGTGGGGGGGGGGGGGGGGGGGGGGGGGGGGGGGGGGGGGGGGGGGGGGG